>JASDQU010738676.1:5380-17279 GCA_032191745.1 Picea mariana
GGCCTCGAGACATAATCTCCTTAGTTATCCATAAAGTGGGGGATAACAGTGTCTACCCATGCTTTTGTGTCCTAGAGCATGAGGGGGAAATTAAACACCCAAGTGTACTCTTTATTATTCTTGCCTAAGTTTAACTTAGGAAAGTATGATAAGTTATGTTCTAATTTTTCATTGACTTTATTTGCCTAAGTTTCTAAAGTTCACTTTAGAGACAACTTAAGTTGTCTCAACAGAGGATTAAGTCCCAGCCGTTGATCTTGAGAAAAGCTAGATCTGATCTTAGCCATTCATTTAGAGGCTAGATCTAATCTCAGCCATCAATCTCTTTGGAGATCTAGGGTTAGGCCTAAAAGGGTAAATTCAAGAGTATAAAGAGAGGGTGAGGGTGAGGGCACTAGTTATTCATATAACTATATTGTGATCATCTCAGTTATTGAGAGAGAAAGGAGGGGGGCACAAGGTTTCTTGTGAGCCAAATTATCTGCAGAGATTTCTAAGGATAATGCATCAATTTTCTGAGAATAGTGAGGATTTGGAGAGGCTTAACAGAGGGCTGATCAGTTGTTTGATGGAGATGATTCATTTGTGGAGTGATTCCTTGATGAAGGAGAGTCTTGGGAGGCCATACGGCACACCTAGGAGGGTTTTCTATTGGCTATAAATTTCCAGATCTGATTTGTGAGTTGTAATTTGTATTATTGCTGCTGTAGATTGTCTAAAGACGAGAAGAATAAAGCCCTCCTTTGTTGGTTTTCCCCGGAGTTGGGTTTCCAGGGTATATCTTGCGTTCTTGTGTTGTTTGACTATTAATTTCCGTTGTGCATGAACTTTACTCAGCTAGTGTAATCATTGTATAGATCAGAATTTTTATTTCTGGAGGAAGATTAAATTTTCTGGGAATAATCTATTGTGCTTGGCTATCATATTGTTGGGTTCAAAAATTTTTACTTGGTATTAGAGCAAATCTCTAATTGAACACACAGGTCACAGAAATTTACAGGCAGATGAAAAGGAACTTGATACAGCAGATCTGTTTAGATCTAGTGCAGATCTCTTCAGATCTAGAGCAGATCACTTCAGATCTAGTGCAGATCTCTTCAGATCTAGTTCAGATCTAGTAGATCTAGTTAGATCTAGCAAGCCTTCTTCATTTCAGATCAGATTTTCAGATTCCCATGGCCATCAGTGTGAAGTATGAGGACAAATTGGATGGAGCCTCCAACTATCTTCAATGAAAGGTTAGGATTACAACAGTTTTGAAGGAGAACAAATTGTGGGTTTTTGCTAGCACCACAGTTACTCCACCCTCCTCAGATCCAATTGCTTTGGACCTCCATGAGGTGAAAGAAGCTAAAGCAAAAAGAATCCTATTGGATGGTGTCAAGGATCACTTGATCCTGCATCTAGCTGAAAAGAAGACAGCCAAGGAAATGTGGGATGCCTTGACTAAACTATACCAAAGTGATAACCAGAATAGGAAGATGGCGCTAAGTGACAAACTGCATAGCACAAAGATGTTACTTCTTATTTGACCAGACTCACAAAGATCAGAGACGAGATGGCAGCAATTGATGATATTGTTCCAGAGAATGAATTGGTGCACATAGCCTTAAATGGCTTTGGCAAATAGTGGGATGTATTTGTCAAATGCGTGGTGGGCCGTGAGCAATTGCCTACCTAGGAGAGGCTATGGAATGATTTCATCCAGGAGGAGATCTGGGAAGGGTCTCAGCRTGAGGAGCAGAAGAAGAAATCTGATATTGAGGAGAACTTAGCGTTAGCCAGTAAGAAAGGAAAGAGAAAGAAGGGTTATGCAAATGGAACATCTTCAAAATAGGGTGGCAAGAAGAAGATTGACCCTAGCAAGGTCAAATGTTATGTGTGTCATCAGCTTGGACACTTTGCCAATCAGTGTCCGAACAAGAAGAAAGGCAAGGGCAAGGGCAAGATGGCAGCTACGACTAATCTGGACGCCTTTGCAGCCAAATTTGAGGATGAGTTCTCACTCATCGCTTGCATGACAAGCTCACTAGTCACAGGGACTTGGTACATTGATAGTGGCGCATCATGTCACATGACAGGGGTGCGTGAGTACTTCAGCAAGTTGGAGGAGTTCACCTCTGAGATCTTCATTACTCTTGGAGATGACGCTAAGTACAAGGCCTAAGGATATGGAACAGTCAAGTTCCAGAGGGAGTCAGGTAAAGCCTTATCCATTTGTGATGTTTTATATGTTCCAAGACTAACAAAAAATTTGATCTTTGTATCTCAATTGGAAGACATGGGATATGTGGTGACTTTCAGGAAAAGGAAAGTCTACATACATCCAGAGGGATCTAGCGTTAGCTTGAGCAAAGTCATTGGGGTGCAGAGCAAGAAGCTCTACAGGTTATAGTTTGAGCCAACTCATGCTTTAGTGAGCACTTATATGAGCAGTGGTCAGGATTTGGGTGAGCTTTGGCACAAAAGGATGGCACATTTGCATCATGGATCACTTAAGGTGCTAAGGGAGTCAGTGGATGGACTTCCAGCTTTCAGTTCAGATCAGCACAGAGTGTGCAAAGGGTGTGCTTTGGGCAAGTACGCCAAGACAGTTTTTCCTAGTAGTGACAGTAGGTCCAAGGGCATATTGGACTTAATTCATTCGGACATTTGTGGGCCCATGTTAGCAGTGTCCATTGGAGGGCCTAGTTACTATGTCACCTTCATTGATGACTATTCCAGGAAGACCTGGATCTATTTTATGAAGACCAAGGATGAGGTCTTTGGTAGGTTCCAAGAGTTCAAAGCTCTTGTGGAGAACCAGATGGGCAAAAAAGTTAAGGTGCTCAGATCGGATAATGGAGGAGAGTATACCTCGAGTGTCTTCAAGAAGTTCTGTGCAAATTCAAGAATTAAGAGGGAGCTGACTGTGCCATATAATCCACAGCAGAATGGCATGTTAGAAAGAAAGAACAGATCTATAGTAGGAGCAGCAAAGGTTATGTTGCATGATCAATATTTACCCATGTTTCTATGGGTTGAGGCATGCAACACTGCAGTCTATCTGCAGAAAAGGAGTCCACACAAAGTCTTGGGGAGGATGATGCCTAAGGAGGCATTCACAGGGAAGAGACCAAAGATTGGTGACTTGTGCATCTTTGGGTGCTTGGTATACTGTCATGTTTCGACAGAGAAGAGAACCAAGTTGGAGCCTACTGCAGAGAAAGGCATCTTAGTCAGTTACAGTGAGACCTTAAAGGCCTATAGGGTCTACATTCCAGCACTGAGGAAAACAATGGTGAGACGGGATGTGAGATTTGAGGAGTACAGGGCTCTTAGGAAGTCCTGTGGACAGATGTCAGCAGAAGGACAAGTTATGATCTTACCTAATGAGGAGGCTACTCAACCAGGACCCTAGACTTTTGTGCAAAGTGGACAGCAGCAACAGACTGTGCAGGTAGAGCAGCATGACGACCATGATGAGGAGCAGGATGCTCCAGTCTCACGGGCCAAGTCTTCTAGTAGGAGGAGGCCGAAGTGGGTTGAGCGTACATTGAGAGAGGCTCATGAGCAAGTGGATGCTCCTAGGACATCAGTCAGGCAAAGCAAACCACCTGAGAGATTTTCCAACTATATGGCTCTTATGAGCGAATTGATAGAGGTCGAGCCTTGCAACTTTCAAGAGGCATATGAGCAACATGTGTGGAGAGATGCGATGATGGAAGAATATTCTTCTATCATGAAGAATGACGTATGGGAGGTTGTATTGTGGCCTGAGGGAAAGTCAGTGATAGGATCCAGGTGGATATACAAGATCAAGCATGTTGTAGATGGCAAAGTGGACAAGTTGAAAGCTCGCTTTATGGCTAAGGGCTTCTCAAAAAAGGAGGGGATCGACTTCACTGAGACATTTGCACCCGTGGCGAGGTATTCCTCTATCAGGCAGTGATATCCATTGCAGCAAAGTTAAGGTGGTAGATTCACCAAATGGATGTCAAGACTGCATTTTTGAATGGAGCAATAGAGGAGGAGATCTACATAGAGGAGCCAGAGGAATTTGAGGTGCATGATAGGGCATCTCATGTTTGTAGGTTGAAGAGAGCATTATATGGGCTCAAGCAGGCACCACGTGCCTAGTACAGCAGGATCGATAGTTATTTGCTTGGGATGGGCTTCACCAAGAGTGAGGCGGACTCAAACCTATACTACATACTAGTTGGGGGAGAGCCACTCATTCTTGTGTTATATGCAGATGATTTGTTTATGACAAGATCAGGGAAGCTCATAGCAAACTAAAAGAGGGATCTTGCTAATGAGTTCGAGATGAAGGACTTAGGGCTTATGCACTATTTTCTTGGTTTGTAGGTGTGGCAGAAGGATGGGCATATTTTTCTTGGACAAGGGAAGTATGCCATTGAGATCCTGAAGCGTTTTGGGATGCAGGATTGCAGACCTATCGCAACTCCAATGATTAACAACTGGAAGAAGATAGATGCTTCCAAGTCAGAGGGAGTGGATCCCACACTCTATAGGCAGCTCATAGGCTCGTTGATGTATCTGGTCAACACTAGGCCAGACTTGTGTTTTGCAATGAACACACTCAGTCAATTTATGGTGGAGCCAACATGTGTACACTGGGTAGCTACGAAGCATGTTTTGAGGTATCTGCGTGGCACAATTGAGTATGGATTGAGTTACATCCAGGGTGATGAGACGAACAAAGTTCGCTCACACAAGAGTTATCCAAAATACTTGGAATATAACAAAGTAATCCATGTAGGACTGTAAATAATATATAAAATATGAATAGATAAGACATGATATAAGATTATTACAATTGAGAATGAGGGCTCGTTTATATACCCACGCAGGGGTGCCCTTAACCAATAGACATGTCATTTGAGACATGTCCTTTCATTATTAATAATTACTATTTATTAATTAATTATTATGTTATGAATATCTATTTATATGTATATTTATGTTCATAACATTGCCTTCCCCTTAAAAATGCGTTGTCCTCAAAGCATACTTTATGGAAGACTTATGTCTTGCTCTAGCTTGTAATTATTGTCTCATGCTTCTTCATTGTTGAGTTAGTAATCGTTGAGGACCTGAGACGATAGGATCTTCTAAGCGCTGAGCAGAACAGTCGAATTGTAAAGGAGTCTGCCCATCCTAATTCGATCTTTTGCATATTTGGTTTTTTATAGGGTTCTTGGAAAGAACTTGATACATTTCTACTCCCATGATCGCTTCTATTTTGACCCGCACTTGTAGTGGAAGTAATATTCTTTGTCATAGCGGTTATTTGTTTCTGTTGATACAAGGATTGGCTAAAGTATCAATTTTTGTGGTTAGGATGTCAATAAGGCATCCTTGTAACTCAATCCTTACTTCGTATACTTGTAGTTTTTTGTTGATTAACTTTTGAAATTGAATTTTCTTCATGGCCCTGGATTGTTTCTTCTTCGACATTTGAAGACCTCTTTACATCAATTGGATTCACATCCTTCTGAGTTGTAAGGTTGATTGGTTCTATATTAATTCCTTTATTTAAAATTGAGACTTTTACATCTAACGACTTCTTTAGTTCCATAGGTTCAGTCATTGTCTCTTTATCGATTATTGATGTTTTGTGATCTAACTCTTCTTGTAAAGACTTCTTATCATGCTTAAGCCTTTTGATTTGCGTTAGTAAATCTTGGCTATGTCGCTTTAATCGTAAAAGTTCTTCTTTATCTTCTGACTTGTCATCTTTATTTTTTGATTCTAGATTCTCCCTTCTTTCATCCTTTAAGCTTTTAATTTGTTCAAGTAACTTCTGGTTAAGGTTCCTTAGGCAGGAGATTTCTTCCTCCTTTTTAGTTGATTTCTCCTTGAGACCTTGATTTTCTTGTTCTGAATTTGTATTCCCTTGCTTCTTATCTATTAACTTTCTGATTTTAACTAGTAAATTTTGATTATGATTTTTTAATCGTAATATTTCTTCATCTCGTTCTAGTAAGTCTTGGTCCATTTTTTGTCTTTCAGTCTTTAGTTCTTCATTTTGTGCAATGAGTTCCCGAATACGCTCTTTGAAGTAACGATTATCTTTCTGTGTTAACCCATTAAAATATTTTTCCTTCTCAATTTCAAAATGTAATTTTTTATTGCTCGCTTTATAATGTCCTAGTTCTCCTTCCAATATTCGTGATTGTATTTCTGAATTATCTTGATATTCTTCCATAATAAATGTTTTTTAAATGCTTCTTCAATCCTTTTTAGAAAAATTCCTTGTTCTATACTTTATATTTTAGAATATACTTTATACTTATTTTAAAAGTATTATAATCTTCTTCTTTTTTCCACTTTATCTTAGGAAAACTTTTAATGAACTTGAATAAGGACCTATCTATATATATAATCTTTTTTTCTCAACTTAGTTTCTCTTTTAATGACCTTGGAAAAGGACCTATTTATATATATAATATATAATAATCTCTTTCTCAATTTAGTTAAGGAACAGTTTTTTGCTTAGCCTCTTTATACTTTGATTGGGACTTAAAAGCCCTTTTTATACTTCTTGGACGATTTCCTAAAAGTTGTTTTTTAATATAAATTTTTTTCCAAATGAAATGACCCTTTTATTTGCCTTTTTTTCATATACAAAAATTCATATGTGCAATTTTCTATGCAAACCTTTATCAATTAACACAAGCACTTAAACTTTTAATTGAGGGTCACGACTTTCAACAAATGTGACGTCGATTTGGACTGCGACTCTCCACAAACTTGCATACACCGGTTGCTATTGTTATGTGGTGCAATTTTGAAATGGCGGCTTTGCTCGTATCCTGAATACACCCTGACAATATCCCTTACAACAGTTTCGGCACGATTATTATTTAATTTAAAATTGGACGGTAGAATCGTATGATTTAAAATTGATGGCTGCAATTAATTTTGCATTCATACGACCCTGTACAGAAGGGTCAATCCGTATGGTGGATATGTAAGATTCTGACAGTGGTACGTGTTATCGCGCAGTTTGCATTTTAGGTCACAAGCTATAGGATAGTGGACAAACTGGTGTAACAGGAACCTTCCCCACCCAATGTCACCTTGATGGGGAGGCTCTTTCTGTTTAGGGAGGTTAGCCCAGGGGAGACGTCCCCGGTAACCTGGGGTTTGAAGAGGCAATGGATACAAGGTCAAGTGTTTAAGATTTCCCTCCTCGCAGGTTACCACCAGTATCAGATAGCCCGGCTAATCAGCCAATAAAGAAGTGAAGTCTCGGTTGAAAACACCTACCCGGAACAAGGTAATAACAACACAATATGTATATTTGCAGGCTATAACCCAAAGGGTTAGTACTTCTTAACTATCTGATTTCATTCAATAAGCAATGTAAAAGATAAGATGAAGTCAACGTTCTGCTAAATAGCCTATGCAAGATCACCAATTCATCAATATCCACAACAATGACCAAGCCAATAGTATTTTCAATCAACAATTGTTCAATAAATGCTTGACGTCATCATTTAATTGCTCATTTATTAGTCAAAAAGGTTGTTGCGTCAAGTATGACGTCAGCCTAGGTTAGCAGTGTTAGGGTTAGTTAGGGTTTCAAAGATTTAAAGTTTGAAAGATGATTTTGTACACTACAAGCTCAACGTTGGAGAAATTACCAGTGCCTTAGGGTAAATGGAGTCAAAGCAAGGGTAAAAAGTCTCGGGAGGATTCAAACTTAGAGACTGGAAGGTAGGGTTCCAAGGTGTTGCAATGGTAGGGCCTTAGAATCAAAACCCTAAGGGAATGAGGCTCACTCCGGTGTTGCTTAAGCAAGGCCTCGTGCTCCTTCCTCTTTCTCTAAATACACTTGGCAGAATGGCTAGCTTCAAAGTACAAATTTAAGGGAGAAAGTGTTGCAGGGGCAAGGCTTTCAAACCCTAGAAGGTGAAAACCCTAGGTGTAGGTTCAACTAGGCCTAGGACGTCTCCTCTTTTCAACCTATAACTTCAATGCTAGCTCAGAAAAAGAGAGAAAAGTGTAGCAACAGCTAGGCTATATCTTCCTTTTTCAATGGCTAAAACTATTTCTCAACAAGGAGACATATAGCAATGACCTACTTGTGTGCTTGCTACCTAGGGTTTCAAGATTCAGCAATATAATAGAAAAATGTAAGAAATTATGCCTACAACCACTCACTTAAGAAGTTTTGCATGAAAAATTCACTTACATGTCATGAAGAAAACATAATCAAACCCTAGTTGTAAACCTTGCTTGAGAGAAACACCATATATGCCAAGAGAAATCCTCCAAAAAGAGTTGCACCACACTTAAAACAACAAAAACACCAAGCTAGGGCGCAAAAGATAGTATCTCACAAGAGAGTGAGTTGTGTTATGTTCAAATGAGGGAAAAACATCCTCAATATATATCAATCCATGACCTTTAATTTACAGAATAGGTCATTAAAACAGCCGACAAGGTTGACTACAAAATTTACATTGTTTTTACATTAACTGCTAAATAAAAGACACAAAATGAGCAAAAGGTGGGAGGTCAAGCCCTTTTGAGGGAGACGTTGGCCCTTTTTGGGCATGTCCAGCATCCAAAAGTCAGACGTTAGCCCTTTTAGGGCTCCTCCAAGCTACCACACGTGCCAGTAACCTCATCACACTGCCACACGCTCAAGGTGACGTCCAGATCTCCTGGGTGACGTCCTGTCCATCAAGAGGAAAACGTTCTATCTGAAGTGGGTGATCCCCCCTAGGTCAGGCTCAGCCAAAGTGTCTTGGGTGGAACGTCCTTCTTTTCTTCACGTGCAAAGGCTCATCACAACACTGTCCTGTCTCAGCCACTGATAGGATCCCAACAACCATCTGATGGGCTCTTCAGCCCCATGGAGGTCCGAGCTAATCATCTCCTCATGTGTACCGGTCCACTGGTACCTGTCCGTCGGGCATGGTCCTGCATCAAAAACTTCGCCCTCCCATGGGCTCATTAGTCCTCGGGATCATACCAATGTCAATCATATTTCATCATTAATTTTATCAAATGCATGCATAAGACTCCTAGCATATCATCTAATAGCTCAAAGACATTACACTGACCTACTATACAAAGCCGAAGAAAAGACAAAGTGCCATGTTGGGCCAGTATCCATAAGAAGAGGAAAGTTTCCAAAGGATATCATTCAAGCCATGTAACATGAGGTGGTATGGTTTAAGGATGTCCAAACACAGTGAAGACCAGGGGTAGGTATTATCTATGGGTGCCTTTGTAGGAGGCGAGCTGTACCTGTCATGGATGCAGTTCTTTCCAAGCCCTTTATTGCCTTTGTTTTTATTTTATTTATTACTTTTTCTTTCTTTTTGCTTCAAGGTCTGACCAGAGGACACTGCCTTGGTGTGGTGACCAGAGCTGACAGTGTTACCCACAAGTATTTTCGCAGAAATGATAAGGCTGGCTCGTGATGAGACCCCCTTTCCCTTGGCCATGCAACCAAGGGTCATTGCCCTGGCATGGTAACCAGATAATGGCAATGTCATACTGCTAGATACCTATGAACATAATGGATCGGCTCGTGATGAGACCTCCCATCCTCTTGGTTAGGTCTTATTTTATTATTTTTCTTTGGGTCCCTTTTGTTTCTTATCAAGAGGCCTTTTATTGCATTCTCGGGGATCCTTGGGCGATGCATCTCTAGGTTTTATTTCCTATGGCTTTTATCTTTTACCAGCTGCTTTTACCTCCTGGGCCTTTAGCCCCTTCTTCCCACAGGACAAAGTGTAACCCCTAGAATAGGTCATCCTAATGCCCAGACTAGGGGAATGGGATGGATGTATGGGAGATAAGATGTAAAATGATAATATGGTGGGAGCGGACGATGGCTCTTCAAATCCCTCCTGGTGGCTAACCAAAACCCATGGATACAAGCTTGCTAGGGCACCCCGTTAATCCCCCCAACAATGGTCAAGTGGGTTAGTGTTAGATCCAAGCAGTTGTCAGAAATGTAAGGAACCTGATGCATATATTTGAAAGTTATAATGATCAAACATGACACATACCATGATACCTGGACCAATTACCTCATGGAGCAAGAGTCTTCTCTGATGCAAGTCCAAGCCGATGGTGATGGATGTTGCTGCTACTGACAGGACAATTATGATGAAGAAGAAGAAGGATGGGCCCTCCAGGGCCATGCTCAGGTCAATCCTGCTCTCGGTACTCCATGTCTAGGACCTGTGGGCCTCGAGACATGATCTCCTAGTTATCCCTAGAAATCGGGGATAACAGTACGGATTGCAGCAAAGTCGGTGTGAGAGACAGGGTCTGCGGGAGGTTGAAGTGGGTGTCCGAGTGTGAGACAGGAGTCGGGAGAGGGAATAGTACAGGTCATGGGGGAATGGTGAGGGGGAGAGCACGAGTAGCAAATGGGAGGAGGGGGTTCGGGTTGCAGGTGTGTGAGCGGGGAATGGGAGAGGGGGAGCTGCGGGAGAGGTTACGGGGGTGTACGGGGTTGGGTCTACATAATGGGAGAGGGGGAGAGGGGGAGTTGCGGGAGAGGTTATAGGGGTGTTAGTGTGTGCCGGGTTTTTTTTTATTATTATTATTATATAAATATATATATTTCTATTAATTTTTTATTTTTTTTTTATAAATATATATATTTCTATTAACTTTTTTTTTTTTAATATATATTTTTATTAACAATTTTATTTTTATTTTTTTTAATATATATATATATATATATATTTGGTTCTAAATAAACAATTTTTTATTTTTATTTTTTTTTTTATTGGCCAAAGGCCCAGTTGGTGGTCACAGACCAAATTTCTCGGAGAAACTCTAAAACGATGGGGTTGGCTAAAAGTCTGTTCAAACAAGGTCTAATAAAGAGGGTGGCCAAAGGCCAGGATCAGAAAAATGCAGCTCTGATACCAAATGAGACGAACAAAGTTCGCTCACACGAGTTATCCAAAATACTTGAAATATAACAAAGTAATCCATGTAGGACTGTAAATAATATATAAAATATGAATAGATAAGATATGATATAAGATGATTACAATTGAGAATGAGGGCTCGTTTATATACCCACGCAGGGGTGCCCTTAACCAATAGACATGTCATTTGAGACATGTCCTTTCATTATTAATAATTACTATTTATTAATTAATTATTATGTTATGAATATCTATTTATATGTACATTTATGTTCATAACAAATGATGGAGTGAAGCTCGTGGGTTATTACGATGCAGATTGGGAAGGTAGTGTCGTGGACAAGAAGAGTACTTCAGGTTGTTGCTTTAGCTTGGGGTCGGGAGCTATTTCTTGGTTCAACAGAAAATAAAAGTCAATTGCTTTGAGTTCTAGAGAGGTTGAATACATGGCGGCCAGCCTGGCATCTTGTGAGGCCATTTGGCTACGCAGACTACTCATGGGGTTGTTTGATCAAGAGTTGGAGACTACAGTGATCCACTATGACAATCAAAGTTGCATCAAGCTCTCTGCGAATCCTGTGTTTCACGATAGATCCAAACACAGAGATTTGTTACCACTTTATCAGAGACTGTGTGCAGAAGGGAAGCATGAGGCTACAGTTTGTGCCAACCGATGAGCAATTAGCAGACATACTCACAAAGCCTTTGGTGAAAGGCAAATTTGTTTTCTTCCGAGACAAGTTGGGGGTTGTGAATAACACCTTCCTCGCTAAGAAGGAGTGTTAAAATTGTAGCGAAGAAAGGTGTTTACCCATGCTTTTGTGTCCTAGAGCATGAGGGGGACATTAAACACCCAAGTGTACTCTTTATTATTCTTGCCTAAGTTTAACTTAGGAAAGTATGATAAGTTATGTTCTAATTTGTCATTGACTTTATTTGCCTAAGTTTCTAAAGTTCACTTTAGAAACAACTTAAGTTGTCTC
>JASDQU010738676.1:18378-33983 GCA_032191745.1 Picea mariana
AGAGAAACACCATATATGCCAAGAGAAATCCTCCAAGAAGAGTTGCGCCTCACTTAAAAGACCAAAAACACCAAGCTAGGGTGCAAAAGATAGTCTCTCACAAGAGAGTGAGTTGTGTTATTGTCCAAATGAGGGAAAAACATCCTCAATATATACCAGTCCATGACCTTTAAATTACAAAACAGGTCATTAAAACAGCTGACAAGGCTGACTACAAAATTTACACTTCTTTTACATTAATTGCTAGATAAATGACATAAAATGAGCAAAAGGTGGGACATCAAGCCCTTCTGAGGGAGACGTTGGCCCTTTTTGGGCATATCCAGCATCCATAAGTCAGACATTAGCCATTCTAGGGCTCCTCCAAGATGCCACACATGCCAATAAACTCATCACACTGCCACACGCTCAAGCTAACGTCCATCTCTCCTAGGTGACGTCCTATCCATCCATAGGAAAATGTTCCATCTGAAGTGGGTGATCCCCCCTAGGCCGGGCTCTGCCAAAGTGTCCTGGGTGGAACGTCCTTCTTTCTTCATGTGCAAAGTTTCATCATAACACTATCCTGTCTCTGCCATCCCAACAACTATCTGATGGGATCTTTAGCCCCATGGAGGTCCGAGCTAATCATCTCCCCATGTGTACCGGTCCACTGGTACCTGTCCGTCAATCATGGTCCTGCACATCAAAAACTTCGCCCTCCATGGACTCATTAGTCATTGGGATCATAGCAATTTCAATCATATCTCATCATTAAATTTATCAAATACATGCATAAAACCCCTAATATATCATCTAATAGCTCAAAGACATTACACTAACCTACTATACAAAACTGAAGAAAAGACAAAGTGCCCTGTTAGGCTAGCATCCACAAGAAGAGGAAAGTTTCCAAAGGATATCTTTCAAGCCATGTAACAAGAGATGGTATGGTCTAAGGATGTCCAGGCATAGTGAAGAATGGGGGTAGGTATTATCCATGGGTGCCTTTGTAAGAGGCAAGTTGTACCTGTCATGGATGTAGTTATTTCCAAGCCCCTTTATTGCCTTTATTCTTTGTTTATTCATTACTTTTTTCTTTCTTTTTTTCTTCAAGATCTGACCAGAGGACACTGCCTTGGCATGGTGACCAGAGCTGATAGTGTTACCTGCTAGTATTTTCGCAAAAATGATAAGGCTGGCTCATGATGAGACCCCCTTTCCCTTGGCCATGCAACCAAGGGTCATTGCCCTGGCGTGGTGACCAGATAATGGAAACAACATACTGCTAGATACCTATGAACATAATGGGCTGGCTCGTGATGAGACCTCCCATCCTCTTGGTTAGGCCTTGTTTTATTATTTTTCTTTGGGTCCCTTTTGTTTCTTATCGAGAGGCCTTTTATTGCCTTCTCGGGGATCCCTGGGCGAGGCATCTCTAGGTTTTATTTCCTATGGCTTTTATCTTTTACCAACTGCTTTTACCTCCTGGGTCTTTATCCCCTTCTTCCCACAGGACAAAGTGTAACCCCTCAAATAGGTCATCTTAATGCCCGAACTAGGGGAATGGGATGGATGTATGGGAGATAAGATGTAAAATGATAGTATGATGGGAGCAGACGATGGCTCTTCAAATCCCCCCTGGTGGCTAACCAAAACCTATGGATACAAGCTTTCTAGGGCACCCCATTAATCCCCCCAACAATGGTCAAGCGGGTTAGTGTAAGATCCAAGCAATTGTCAGAAATGTAAGGAACCTGATGCATATATCTAAAAGTTATAATGATCAAACATGACACATACCATGATACCTGGACCAATTGTCGCATGGAGCAAGAGTCTTCTCTGATGCAAGTCCAAGCCGATGGTGATGGATGTTGTTGTTGCTGACAGGACAATTCTGGAAAAGAAGAAGAATGATGGGCCCTCCAGGGCCATGCTCAGGTCAATCCTGCTCTCGGTACTCCATGTCTAGGACTTGTGGGCCTCAAGACATGATCTCCTAGTTTCCCTAGAAATCGGGGATAACATCTATCTCCAACTCGGGGACATGTGCTCACCGTAGAGCGCATGAGAACCTCAGCATCTCTGGCATAAACATGCAGACCTGCTCACACTTGAAAAGATGCATCAGCAACAAAGGTGGGGTGGTATTGCCACCCTGCAAATATAATATATGTATATAAAGTAATCATAAATGCAGATAGAAAGTGAAACACTTACCTGTACTTACCTATTGGCTGCATGTTGGTGTAGTCAAACAACCAGTGAAGCCAACCCAACAACGTTCCTTGATAGCTGCCTTTGTGCTTCATCATAAACCAAAACAGTGATAAATCAAGCACAAAAATGTCATGAGTTAGAATATATATCACATTATCGGGAATCTCAAAGTCTAACTCATGGCGGCAGGTGGGAGGGATAAAACCTTACCAAGTCCATCTCTGAGGAAAGTATTCAATCCACTTCAAGAAAGGGTCATGAAAAATGAAAGGTTCAGACAGCTAACCAAAAGGGCCTATAAACTGGCTACCTAAGACATCCTCATGCTCCGAAGTTGGGGTTGACAAAGATCTAGTAGATGACTTGCAAATTATCAAGGGAAAGTTGAAAAACTAGGATAACTGACTCAAACTTGCAGTACCCAAACATCCCTTGGAGTCTAGGGTTTTCCTAGGAGGAAACTCAACATAAAAAAGGTACTTCCCAACTACACCTTTAATAGAAAAGCAAGGTAAAGTAATAAGAGGTGGCTGGGGTGAAAATTCAAGAGAATCCTTCTTTAGGCAAACAATGTTTTTACTCCTATCAAAATCCGAGCATAGTGGCGATTGATAGTCATCTTCATAGGGTAAATCTAAGTGATCGAAGGAGTACTCATCAAAGGCCTCAAGGTAAGACTGGAAATCATCAGGCAAGTGTTGCACTCGATCAACCTTGGGTGTTTGTGGAGAGTCAGTAAAAATATCATCTCCCTGTTGCCACTGTTTAAGAGCTTGCTGTGATAATTGCAAAGGCAACACTTGGGGATGACTTCTTATGTCATACATGGGATCTGTATCATAACTAAATGCATCCCATCTACGTCTCCCAACATGTATGAACTCATCAAAATCAGCTATTTCAGTATCAGTATCATAACATGGAGGAGTCAAAACATCCAATACTTCTGTACTCTCTGTGTCATAAGGCAAAGAACCACTAAAAACTTGGAAGGGGGAATAATTTACCTCACTTAATCCTTCTTGTGCAAGAGCTTCGAGTGTTTGGATAGTTTCATCAGGTAGAAGATCTACCTCTACATCTTCAGTCTTGAGACATAGGGGATCTAGCTTATCCAAGGGTTCCATTCCTTCTTCATTCTCTGAGTCATAGAACAAGGTATCATCAAAAGAATGAAAATGACTTACCTCATTCTCTTTATCTTGTGTAGGAGGGATAGGACTTGGAGATCTTCATCAGACTGAGGAGCGATTACTGGTGCTTCATCCTCATAATTCACGTCTCTAGTTATATCTTTGTTGCATTCTATTGGATCATAGGAGAGGTCTTGCTCCTCTTCAAGGGGTTGATAATGGTATTCATAAACCTCGTCTCCTATATCAACCAATTCTTGGTATTGATCATGATAAGCTCTCCTGAGATCTTCTACAATCTCAGTGGTGAATCCTTTGTGGTGTAAGGTTACCATGAGGTTTTGAAGGACATCTTCATACATTTGGCAATCTAGCTTAGTAAGGTCTATAAACCTACTGATGAGGTGCATGAAAGATGATATACCTCTGTCCTTGCAACAACTCTTAAAATGAATTTGTAAGTAGGATGGCAGAGTGAGTAAGAACAACTTTATAAGAGCGTCCTCTCCTCCCAACTTTATCTCTCTTAAATACTCCAAAAAATTTACTATGTGAGGAGCTTGGAGGCCCAAAAACGTTGGAGAGTTGTCTAGCCATTTTGTATCAAAGTAATTTGGGTATCCTTGAAAACTTATAAAATCAATACTCGGATACATTTGTTCGCAGTGTGCCATGATCCCATAACTTGAAAATATCACAGAAAGTAATGTGGCACCGTAAGAAATATTAGTGGATTCGCCAGATAGTTTTCTTGAAACTACCAAAGAAAAGGGGAATAAAAGTCTAGTGGAGTCACTAGGTAAGCTTGTAAGAGAAAGGTCTTTGAGGAAAGGCTTACCAAAAGATTTGTCATTGAGGAATATTGACTCAGTGTTCCCCGACAACGGTGCCAAAATGTTATCTTATAGTTTGTATTTTAGGACTCAGGCTATAGGATATTGGACAAACTAGTGTAACAGGAACCTTCCCCACCCATTGTCACCTCGATGGGGAAGTTCTTTCTTTTTAGGGAGGTTAGCCCAAGGGAGACATCCCTGGTAACCTGGGGTTTGAAGAGGCAATGGATACAAGGTCAATTGTTAATATTTCCCTCCTCGCAGGTTACCACTAGTATCGGATAGCCCGGCTAATCAGCCAATAAAGAAGTGAAGTCCCTGTTGAAAACACCTGCCTGTAACAAGACAACACAAAATGTATATTTGCAGGATATAACTCAAAGGGTTAGTACTTCTTAACTATCTAATTTCATTTAATAAGTAATGCAATAGATAAGATGAAGTCAACATTCTGCTAAATAGCCTATGCAAGATCACCAATTCATCAATATCTACCAAATGAATAAGCCTATAGTATATCCAATCAACAACTTATTTAATAAATGCTAGACGTCATCATTTAATTGCTCATTTATTAGTCAAAATATTCTTGCGTCAAGTATGACGTCAGCCTAGGTTAGCAGTGTTAGGGTTAGTTAGGGTTTCAAAGATTTAAAGTTTGAAAGATGATTTTTGTACACTTCAAGCTCAACGTTGGAGAAATTACCAGTGCCTTAGGGTAAATGGAGTCAAAGCAAGGGAAAAAGGTCTCGGGAGGATTCAAACTTAGAGACTGGAAGGTAGGGTTCCAAGGTGTTGCAATGGCAGGGCCTTAGAATCAAAACCCTAAGGGAAGGAGGCTCACTCTAGTGTTGCTTAAGCAAGGCCTCATGCTCCTTCGTCTTTCTCTAAATACACTTGGCAAAACAGCTAGCTTCAAAGTACATATTTAAGGGAGAAAGTGTTGCAGTGGCAAGGATTTCAAACCCTAGAAGGTAAAAACTCTAGGTGTAGATTCAACTAGGCCTAGGACATCTCCTCTTTTCAACATATAACTTCAATGCTAGCTCAGAAAAGGAGAGAAAAGTGTAGCAACAACTAGGCTATATCTTCCTTTTTCAATGGCTAAAACTATTTCTCAAACAAGGGGACATATAGCAATGACCTACTTGTGTTCTTGCTACCTAGGGTTTCAAAATTCAGCAATATAATCGCAAAATATAAGAAATTAATCCTACAACCATTCACTTAAGAATTTTTGCATGAAAAATTCACTTACATGTCATGAACAAAACATAATCAAACCCTAGTTGTAAACCTTCCTTGAGAGAAACACCATATATGCCAAGAGAAATCCTCCAAGAAGAGTTGCGCCTCACTTAAAAGACCAAAAACACCAAGATAAGGCGCAAAAGATAGTCTCTCACAAGAGAGTGAGTTGTGTTATTGTCCAAATGAGGGAAAAACATCCTCAATATATACCAATCCATGACCTTTAAATTACAAAACAGGTCATTAAAACAACCGACAAGGCTGACTACAAAATTTACATTGTTTTTACATTAACTGCTAGATAAATGACATAAAATGAGGAAAAGGTGGGACATCAGGCCCTTCTGAGGGAGATGTTGGCCCTTTTTGGGCATATCCAGCATCCAGATGTTGGCTCGTCCAAGCTGCCACATGTGCCAATAACCTCATCACACTGCCACATGCTCAAGGTAATGTCCAACTCTCCTAGGTGACGTCATGTCCATCAAGAGGAAAACATTCCATCTGAAGTGGGTGATCCCCCCTAGGCCGAGCTCTGCCAAAGTGTCCTGGGTGGAACGTCCTTCTTTCTTCATGTGCAAAGGCTCATCATAACACTATCATGTCTCTACCATCCCAACAACCATCTAATGGGCTCTTCATCCCCATGGAGGTCCGAGCTAATCATCTCCCCATGTGTACCGGTCCACTGGTACCTGTCCATCGGTCATGGTCCTGCACATCAAAAACTTTGCCCTCCATGGGATCATTAGTCCTTGGGATCATAGCAATGTCAATCATATCTCATCATTAAATTTATCAAATAGATGCATAAAACCCCTAGCATATCATCTAATAGCTCAAAGACATTACACTAACCTACTATACAAAACTGAAGAAAAGACAAAGTGCCCTGTTGGGCCAGCATCCATAAGAAAAGGAAAGTTTCCAAAGGATATCTTTCAAGCCATGTAACATGAGATGGTATGGTCTAAGGATGTCTAGACATAGTGAAGACCAGGGGTAGGTATTATCCATGGGTTCCTTTGTAGGAGGCGAGCTGTACCTGTCATGGATGCAGTTCTTTCCAAGCCCTTTTATTGCCTTTATTCTTTCTTTATTCATTACTTTATTCTTTCTTTTTTTCTTCAAGATCTGACCAGAGGACATTGCCTTGGCATGGTGACCAAAGTTGACAGTGTTACCCACTAGTATTTTCACAGAAATGATAAGGTTGGCTCATGATGAGACCCCCTTTCCCTTGGCTATGCAACCAAGGGTCATTTCCCTGGCATGGTGACCAGATAATGACAATGTCATACTGCTAGATACCTATGAACATAATGGGTCGGCTCGTGATGAGACCTCCCATCCTCTTGGTTAGGCCTTTTTTTATTATTTTTCTTTGGGTCCCTTTTGTTTCTTATCGAGAGGCCTTTTATTGCCTTCTCAGGGATCCCTAGGCGAGGCATCTCTAGGTTTTATTTCCTATGGATTTTATCTTTTACCAGCTACTTTTACCTCCTGGGCCTTTAGCCCCTTCTTCCCACAGGACAAAGTGTAACCCCTAAAATAGGTCATCCTAATGCCCAGACTAGGGGAATGGAATGGATGTATGGGAGAAAAGATGTAAAATGATAGTATGGTGGGAGCGGACGATGGCTCTTCAAATCCCCCCTGGTGGCAAAACAAAACCTATGGATACAATCTTGTTAGGGCACCCCATTAATCCCCCCAACAATGGTCAAGCGGGCTGGTGTAAGATCCAAGTAGTTGTCAGAAATGTAAGGAACCTGATGCATATATCTGAAAGTTATAATGATTAAACATGACACATACCATGATACCTGGACCAATTACTGAATGGAGCAAGAGTCTTCTCTGATGCAAATCCAAGCCGATGGTGATGGATGCTATTGCTACTGACAGGACAATTCTAGCGAAGAAGAAGAAGGATGGGCCCTCCAGGGCCATGCTCAGGTCAATCCTGCTCTTGGTACTGCATGTCTAGGACCTGTGGGCCTTGAGACATGATCTCTTAGTTATCCCTAGAAATCGGGGATAATAGTTAGCATCACATATGTGATGCTATTATTCATTTTTCATCTTGTTACTGTTATATTACATCATTTGCACATCATTTTATCATTAGACATGTGTTGTTGTTATTCATTTTATGTTGTGTTAGCAACATTTTACTACTGTAGTATATATGTTTTGCATCAAAATAATATCAAAATTGTGTTAGTTTAGTGTCAAAATTGTGATGTTGTTATTATTAATGATTTAAATATTTTTATTAATTTAATTATTAATTATTATTTAATTATTAATTATTATTAGTTTAAATATTAATTATTAATTTAATTATTAACTTTTAACAATTAATTATTGTTTGTATAATATTTATATATTGATGAGGTTGATGATTAGTATAATTCTATTTTACAATATAATAATCGTGAGAGAAAAAATCGTGTATATATAAATACAAAATCATGTATACAATATAGCATGAAAAAGCTTCTACAATTACAAGGAAATGAAATGAATTTGACATCAGACGCTGATTAAACAAACTTAATTCAACATACTTGATTGATTTTCTTTTAAATAAGTGTTACACTGCCATCCCAGGGAAATGTCAATTTTGTGTACAACCTAACATGAAAAATATCTGCACATATTAGGAAACAAAATGGATTTGACATCAAAAGTTGATTGAACTATTGTCAATTTCTTCCTCATCTTTTAAAACCTCCTCATCCTCACTCTATAAAAGTATAATAAATGAACATGAGTTTAGTATAATAAAATTTTCTAACTACTAAAGATGTAACAAAAAATATATAAGTTAAAAAATTATCAATACCCCATGACTCCTCTGAATCACTCTCATCATCATCAATAGTTTTTCCGCCATGTGCTTAAGCATTAATATGCATGCCATAGAATGAATAATTATCATGGGAAATGTAGTATATTGTATTCAATTACACTAGATTTAAAATGTATGATAAATCCTACCATGGATAACATGCTCAGATCTATTATGTATGCGACTTAGTTTGAGACTTTATTTTCATTATTATATTGTTTAAGAATGCTCCAATTTTTTATCAATATTTTCTACAACATAAAATATGATATGGTAAATAATGATTAGAATTATAAATTCAACTCTTCGTAAAATAAATGATTTTTTTTCAATATTATATGACAATCATAAACTATGTAAATACAACTCAATTTGGTTGTTCATGTCATGATCGATTATTGTCTTACTGAAAAGGGCCAAGTTCTTATCGCTACTTCCCTTTTTGCTACCTTCATACTCATCCCGAGTCTCTTTTTGGATATAATCATCCCAACACCTCTGCTACTATAGGAGTTTTTCCTGATCGCAAACTCCCTTGACAAATGGTTCCCAAGACTTGGGAAAACCATTCAATGCCACATTAATGAGCTCTACATCATCCAATTTCTCCCATATAGTTGTAAGTTGATCATGTACAAGAGTGATCCCCATTAAATAACTAGTGACATTGTCAGATCTAGACATCTTCATAAATATGAGTTTATTTCTTAAGATCATTTTCCTATTCATGTTATCATTTTGGAATAATCCTACCAGGGCATCAAACATATCCTTACTATTATTCTTCTTAGATAAGTGAGGATTTATATGATCTTTCGTTGAATCCGATATTACCTATTGGGCTTTGATCTTCTTCTTCTTGTGAACTGACAAATCTTGTGGATTTATCAGTGGAAGAACTACTTTTTCCACTGTCTCCCAAAGCCCATATTCCTTCAAAGCCAAAGTAACTCTTGCTTTCCAATATAGGAAGTTGTATGCTCCATCTAATTTTTACTCAACTCTTAGACTTGTTGTTGCCATCCCTTAGATATGATAATTGGCATCGGAAATAACATGTTGCTTAAACTTCCCCCGTACTGACCTGTACAATTTTGTACGTGCCTGTTACCACTGCAACCCGTGTATGTATGTGCCTTTTTATATTGAAACCTATTTATGTACATTCCTTTTGCTACTGCAACCTACATATGTACATGCCTTTTCCTACTACAACCCACATAAATCTTTGTACAATTGAAAACCCTAGCTATGCTTTAGTACGGTTATTTCTCTAAAATCCAACCCTTGATTTTTGACTGTTGTAAATAAAATTAGCATCTCACAAAACATAATACACTTGCTGGAATAATAAACTCAAATAAATAGTAGAAGAAATACTAGAAACCAAAATATCATACACAATACATAAAGATATTATTCCCATCAACTAAGCTTATAATTCAAATAACTTCAAATCTTACAAGGGCTCCCTTACTGGGAAAATGGCCCACTAAAAAATACATAAAACTTTAGACAACACTTGCAACATATAGAAAATCTTGTGTCGTTGTATGACCTTGTTCTTTTATGTTTTTTGAGGCACATGCATCTTTCTTAAGTAAACCCATGTATACACGTCTGTCTCCACTGAAAACCACATACACACACATAAATATTGTACACAAAACTCGGTATGGAATGATTCTACTATTGTGGCTCCAATCTACTGTAACTATTTGTGGTTGCCTCTATCCTCTATTCTCCCTTACCTGTATTGATATCTAGATGGATGTCCTTCTCCACCTATCCAAGATCTCCTTGAGAAAAATTCCTTCTATTTTCTCTGTGTCAAAACAATCAACCTCCCTTCTTTACCCTAGCATTTCTTTTATAATTTTGAGTTATGACCTAACCCTAATCTCCAAAGTGATTGACGACTAAGATTAAATCTCACCTCAGTTGAGATCAATGGCTAAGGTCTAATTCAATAATGCTAATAACTTTAGCATTTCATTAAATAAACTCAACCAATTAATAAAATCGCTTTACTTTAATAATTCCTTTAATTAAAGTAAAGTATCAAGGTAGAATTCTTTGGATTTATTCCACACATATAGACACTTAGACCTATGTGGAACTATTGTCTAGTGCTACAAACATCAACAAATTTTCCATGAAGGATATTTGTCTACTACATTTTTTTCTAAGGTTTGAGATTTGGCAATGTCTGAGATAAGTATTCCTTGGGCAAGGGAAGTACACTTTGGATGTTTTGGAAAGATTTTTAATGCATGAATGCAAACCTTTGGCCATGCCCATGATATCAAATTTGAAGCTCACTTGTGATGATGATGTTGGTTTGGTTGACCCTTTATTGTATAGGAAGTTGATTTGATCCTTGATGTATCTTTTGAATGCCAATATATATATTTTGATCATGTGGAAGTACACTTGTTTGTTATCTTATCTCTTTAGCTTATTGATTGGGTAATTTCTATCACTTGTTCATTTTAGTTTGACATAGCATAGGGTTGAAGTTGTTAAGTGATTTAACATATAACTTAAAGATAAAGGGGGCATATTTGAACTACACTTGTTTCATGATGAAGTATATATGTGGAAGTATATATTTTCATCATGTGGAAGTACACTTGTTTGTTATCTTATCTTTGTGGAAGTACATATATACTTGATCATGTGTACATATATATATTTTCATTTCACCGAATCATAATCTCACCTAAAACTATTATGCAGTGTTTTTTTATAAAATTAAATAAAATTAGATAAAAACAATGAAAATGAAAACAAATTATACCCAATGAAAGTAGATTCAATTTTAAAAATGTTGGTATCAATTATAAAACTAAATCCTGAGTATTTGTAGGAGTCCGCTACCTCCAAAGATGAAGTAATATGGAGAGAATTTGTAGTTTCTTGCAAACATTCCCATTTTCAGGTTTTCGTCTGAAATATTCTTTCGGCCAAAACCTAGTTTTTAATGGAATCCATTAAAAATAAATTCTTCGGCTGAAATATTCTTACCACAGGAAAAAAATTCATCCGAAAATCATTGTACATGAATTTCTAGGGTGCCATTAATTTTGAAGTGCAAATTTTCGGCCGAAAACGGTTTTGGCCAAAAAAAATCCTAGCAACATTTTCTTCGGCCAAAAAATTGCCGCTAGGAATTTTGGAGACCCGATTGTCACAGAAGTGTTACTCATGTTCATGATTTTACCCAGAGATAACCTCAAAATTGCAATCATAAGAAAAATTATTGGCCTATAAATTGCATCATGATTATAGGAAGGACGAAGAGAATTAGAGGATGAAGTCTCAAAGTTTGTGGTCAAATCTAGGTGATTGGAATATGTCCTTTCTTCATAACAAGGCTCACACTCAGTTGCTGAGGAACTTGCCATGTTCAAGAAATAACTATTGACAATGGGGTAAGGGTTAACATATTTGAAGAAATTTGTGAGGTAGCCCATGAACACTTTGAAATTGTACACATAGGTAACTAGAACAATTCTCCAAGTAGTAACTTCCCTGGTTTTAGATGAGGAAAACCAATATCTTGTTAGAAAAATCAAAGAGGAATATATAATCAAATAAATCTCTGGACTATAACCAGATAAGGCACCGAGCCTAAATGGACTTCACAATACACTTTTAACGAGCCTATTGGAGTATTATTAATGGAGAATTTAATATTGGCAGAACTTCTAAGGGGTATTAAGGTGATACATCATTCATAGTTTGTTGACAACACTCTCTTGTTCGGGGGTTATTTAGTGATGATAGATAACAAATTTAAGTTATTCATGGACACTTATATGGATGCTTTAGGTGGACAAATCAACATAACCAAAATCCATATATGTTGTTGGAATTCCTTACTTCACACTATGCAGGAAATCATTAGGGTTTTGGAATTTTCAATAATATAATAGTGGACATCTGTCAGATATCTAGGGATCCCTAAAACAAGCCAAAGTAGTAGAATAACAACCAAGTATATTGAAAATAACAAATAAAATGGCCTAGTGGATATCACAATGGTTAAATCTAGTAGGGAGGGCAGTGTTGATAATGTCAATATTATCATGTCTACCAATATATCAAGGCTTAGCTGTCTTGGAACCATTTGGCATCACTCAATATATTGGAAGAGAAATAAGGAAATTTGTTTGGAAACAAGGGAAAAAAAATAGTAAAAAATACCATCTAGTCAATTGGCCATTGGTGAGAGAAACTCTAAAAATAGGAAGCTTGTCTATTAGTGATCCTATTTTGATGAACTTGGTTTTAGGTGAAAAAATCTTATGGAGGTTAGTCTCAAGGGTGAAAGAGTGGTGGAAGGTAGTCTGCTATAAGAGATATCTTTGGAGGGATCGATTGATATTTATTAATGACTCCATCCCAAATATTAGTGGCTCTCGATTTTGGAAACTTTGTAGAGCTATTGTGTCTCTCATCCAAGATCATGTCTCATGGATCCCTAGAAATGGGAAAATGTTTTGACTCTGGGAAGATCGAATCATGGRTCATCCCCCCTTTCTCATGTTCATTCATTATCTRGAATAAGGGAGTGRAATTTACTACAGGGGGTATTTTCCATCTTTGACTTRTCATGTYGRAAGTAATCCAATGATGGTTGTTGGAAATTATGGAAATACTTCTCTCCTCYAGATCCKCTTAAGGAYAAGTATGTTTCTTTACTTTATTATCTTTGTGGGGCAACCCCTTTGATAAAAATATATTCAGGATTCATGYGGATGGGGGTCAAATGGARGAATATATAATATCAACCAAGGATATTCCTATAAGCTATATGGAYTTGACCTCCCTCCAAAGTTAACCATTTTGAAAAATTTMTGGAGTGGGGTCTACCAAGTTCCAAAAGGCGAGTTCTTTTTTTGGATCATGGTGCGAGGAAAATTATTGACAACTAAAATTTTGAGGAAGTCAGAATCGATGGACCAACTAGATTTCCCCTTTGCTATGCCATAGAAGAAACATCCAACCATATTTTCTTGGAATATGAATTCACTCAACAAGCACGGATCCTAGATATAGAATATGTGGGCCATCCAATCATGTTGCTTTAGGAATAGCAACAAATTTTCTTAACATGGCCGACATCACAACCAAGTAAGCTAGAAAATAAATAGTTGTTCCAAATTATTTGGATAGCATTGCCAAAATTTCCCTCTTAAAAGATTTGGCTAGCTAGAAACTGCATCATCTTTTGTTAAGAATATTTAACCCCTTAAAGAGTCGTGAGTCAATCATGGAGACTACTACATGAGATAATGCACTCCATGCTTGGGGAAAGTCATTGTAGATATATATGAGATAGTTGGGAGGGTCTATCTAAAATATCTTCTCTCAGATTGTCGACTACCCCCAAAATTTTAGATCAAGAAACTAAATCAAGCAATCAAATGGTAGCTAAGACTAGGAGATTGTGAATTACAACAATGGAGGTTTAAAAGGAAACAACACATTTTATTTTTTGATGGGGTTTCTAAAGGAAATCCAAGGGTAGCAAGTGTGAGGGGATCATATATGATCCTAGTGGAAATCTAGAACTAGACTTCACATGGGGATTAGGCATTTCCACCAACAACAAGGTGAAAGCAATGAAAACCTATAAAGGGTTACAATAGCTCAAGGAACAACAAATGCAATGTGCAATAGTGGTTGTTGATTCATCAATAATAATAAGGTCACTCTTGCATCAATCAATCCCTCAAGATGCTCATCTCTCGTGCCTTATTCAAATAATTCTAGCAAATTGTCAAGGACTTTGAATCCATAACCTTCTTTCTAGTGTTGCAATCAATCAACACTGAGTATAATTTTCTAGGAAATCTTGGTGTGGGCTTGGGTGAAGGATTTATAAAGGTAAAAGGAGAGGCTTTGCAATTTGTGCCCCTCCAATAATAGTTTCGTATCTCATCAAGCAAGATTGAAAAGACAAAGAGTTAAAACATTTACTTGGCCTCATTCTTCGATACCTTCATCCATCAAGACCCATGATAATGAGTAGTATTATGGCATCGTTGCACTCTATTTGTGGCTTCTGAGTTTTTGGATTTGCAAGATGAGTTTATATCCATTCCTCATTACTGTGCTCCCAGACTTTGTGATGTTGGTGAAGTGAATTTGGTAGCCAACTTTGGTTGTGAATCCAAGGAGGAATTGGTAGGGATGTTTTCTTGATTCCCATTGGCAGGTGGCTACACATTTTTTTTAGGAAGCTTGGTCTATAGATTCTCCATATCTATGTTAGCAATGGCTCATTTCCATTGTAGAAGTAATTGTTTTGTTTTGTGTTTCTTGCTTGAGGTTAGAAGAAGCATTAAGTGTTGTGATTGTAGGGTAGCAAAGGATTGAAGCTCACTGGTAAACTCAACCCTTCAATGGAATCGATGGTATGAGGCATGGGAAGAAAAAATGTTTGTGGAGATTTGAGAATGAGTTCAATGTAATGTAGAGACTACTATCCAATTGCATATCCTCAAACAACTGGAGCGAGAATTTAGGGACTATTTGCAAATTCAAAGGAGAAAATACTTGGAGCTTGATGTGAAGTTGGATTCTTTGGTCTAGTTGGTGTCTCACATCGCAACACATTTACAAGTCCCCCTCGAGAGGTGATTCAATCTCCTCTTCCTTAAAATATAGTTTCAAATGAAAACCCTCTTCTAATGACTCATCTCAAATTAAGGATGTGTGCATGGATGATGAGTGCTCGTGCATATAAGAATTGGTCGCCAATGCAAAACAATATCACCCTATTGGTTAATAAAAAAATGGATATGTGTTGTGAGGAGTTTACTGAGGAGTCTTAGAGTACTTTGGTAGTAGAAACCCTTCATAGGTCAACTTTCTAAGATTTTTTCACTCTACAATGTTTTGTTATATTGTGTCCCTACTCTCTTAGTTTTTACAATAATATATATATCATGTTCTCTTATATGCCATGCTCTCTTCTCTTGTTTAAAGTCTATCTAAGCAAGCTTAAGGTTTTTTGAAACAATCATGAAATTTTGTCATTATACTATGACTTTTAACTTCTCTTTTTTATTACAATGTTGTTTGGTTGAATTCACTATTTTTTAATATAAAGTTTCCTCAAATATTTGTACAAAGTTATCGATTATTGTTAATATATATGTAAATCAATTATATATTCTATTTATATTAATATAATATATAAATTAATGTTACATATAATATTTTATATTAATCATATGATCGAATGCTTTGAATTTTATGTAAGTACTCTAGGGGGTTTCTTTTTATGAATTTATGCTACACTCACAAATGCAA
>JASDQU010738676.1:48335-67821 GCA_032191745.1 Picea mariana
TCACTTAACAACTTCAACCCTATGCTATGTCAAACCAAAAAGAACAAGTGCTAGAAATTACCCAATCAATAAGGCAACACAAGTTGAAAATCAAACGTGAAAGTAAATAATTGCTAGACAATTGAAACATTTCATTTATACATAATAGATAAAGTACATGTACATAATCACATATTATCACAAGTTGGTATGATTTCAATCTAAGTGTCATGATCCATGTCCACCTCTACTACATGATCACTCCCTCAATCTAAGTGTCATCAATTCAAGCACAAGCCTCTATGAATGTAACCAAGTGTTCCCATGGCATCTTGAGCTCAACTCCCTCCTCTAGGATGCCCAATGCTCCTCCTCCAATCCAATTCATCCTCTAAGAAATCCACCCACTCTCTATGTGTGCATCATAAATAATTCCATAATGTTATCTAGGTTTCCAATGCTCCAAAAACTAATGACACACAAGCATCAACATAAGGTATAACAATCAATGAGAAATTCACCTCACATGTGTGTGTCCATCATGGAACAACCAAGGTTCATCCAAACATCATGCACCCCATATCTCATGAAGCATCCCCAAGCATGGCGTAAACAATTTCAGAGACCCGAAAAGCTAAAACTTCCTCTTTACAAGTGTTTTCACCAAAACCAATCTTCTCCCTTGGAATCACAAACTAAGTGATTTTTCTACGTGTTTCATATTGAACTAGGATATCAAACCTAACTCCAAACTAAAACACAATATGTAAATGCTTCTCCAAGAATTAGCACCTATAGCCTAGTCTAAATCACAAAATCCATGGAGTAATAGTTTTCCATCTCTTGTATACTCGAGGCCATAATGAAAAATGCCTCTTATATTTGAGCACATGCTTCATACACACCCGATGTGTCTCCCATGGATAAACCATAAATAGACTCAATGTGTTCATGGCATAAAAAATATCTATATTTGTGTTGACAAGATACATCAAGGATCAAATCAACTTCCTATACAATAAATGGTCAACCAAATCAACATCATCATCACAAGTGAGATTCAATTTTGATATCATGGGTGTGGCCAAGGGTTTGTATTCATGCATTCACAATCTTTCTAAAATCTCTAAAGTGCACTTTCCTTTCCCAAGAAATACCTATCTCGGACAGTGCCAAATCTCCAACCTTAAAAAAAATGCAGTAGACAAATATCCTTAATGTAGAATTTCTTGATGCTTGTAACATCATACAAGTAATTGCACACAAGTCTAAGTGTCTATACTTGTGGAAGCCATCCAAATCCTTCTATATTTGGATGACTTCCACATGATGAAAATATATATATTGGTATTCAAAAGATACATCAAGGATCAAATCAACTTCCTATACAATAAAGGGTCAACCAAACCAACGTCATCATCACAAGTGAGCTTCAAATTTGATATCATGGGTGTGGCCAAAGGTTTTCATTCATGCATTAAAAATCTTTCCAAAACATCCAAAGTGTACTTCCCTTGCCCAAGGAATACTTATCTTAGACATTTCCAAATCTCAAACCTTAGAAAAAAATGTAGTAGACAAATATCCTTCATGTCAAATTTGTTGATGTTTGTAGCACCAGACAATAGTTCCAAATAGGTCTAAGTGTCTATATGTGTGGAAGAAATCCAAAGAATTCTACCTTGATACTTTACTTTAATTAAAGGAATTATTAAAGTAAAGTGATTTTATTAATTAGTTGAGTTTATTTAATGAAATGCTAATGTTATTAGCACTATTGAATTAGATCTTAGCCATTGATCTCAAGTGAGGTGAGATTTAATCTTAGTCGTCAATCACTTCAGAGATTAGGGTTAGGTCATAAATCAATATTTTAAAAGAAAGGCTAGGGTAAAGAAGGTAGGTTGATTGTTTTGACACAGAGAAACGAGAAGGAATTTTTCTCAAGGAGATCTTGGATAGGTGGAGAAGGACTTCCATCTAGATATCAATAAAGGTAAGGGAGAATAGAGGATAGAGGCAGCCACAAATAGTTACAATAGATTGGAGACACAACAGTAGGATCATTCCGTACCGAGTTTTGTGTACAATATTTATGCGTGTGTATGTGGTTTTCAGTGGAGACAGACATGTATACACGGGTTTACTTAAGAAAGATGCATGTGCCTCAAAAAACATAAAAGAACAAGGTCATACAATGACACAAGATTTTCTATATGTTGCAAGTGTTGTCTAAATTTTTCTGTATTTTTTAGTGGGCCATTTTCCCAATAAGGGAGCCCTTGTAAGATTTGAAGTTATTTGAATTATAAGCTTAGTTGATGGGAATAATATATTTATGTATTGTGTATGATATTTTGGTTTCTAGTATTGCTTCTACTATTTATTTGAGTTTATTATTCCAGCAAGTGTATTATGTTTTGTGAGATGCTAATTTTATTTACAACAAGGAAATCACTAGATAACAAGATACCTAGGTGTCAGGATAAGAAAATTCAACATGGTATCAAAGCACTCACTCTCATAGAAATCCATATTTCATATCCATAGTAATTATAAGTAGATCTATCGGATATGCAAGGAGATCTTAGTAGATATATAACCAACAGTCAGAAATCAAGGGTTGGATTTTAGAGAAATAACCGTACTAAAGCATAGCTAGGGTTTTCAATTGTACAAATATTTATGTGGGTTGTAGTAGGAAAAGGCACGTACATATGTAGGTTGCAGTAGCAAAAGGCATGTACATAAATAGGTTTCAATAGAAACAGGCACATACATACACGGGTTGCAGTGGTAACAGGCACGTACAAAATTGAACAGGTCAGTACGGGGGAAGTTTCAACAACATGTTATTTCCCATGCCAATTATCATATCTAAGGGATGGAAACAACAAGAATAAGAGTTGAATATATATTATATGGAACGTACAACTTCCTATATTGGAAATCAAGAGTTACTTTGGCTTTGAAGGAATATGGGCTTTGGGAGACAGTGGAAAAAGTAGTTCTTCCACTGATAAATACACAAGATTTGTCAATTCACAAGAAGAAGGAGATCAAAGACCAATAGGTAATATTGGATTCAATGAAAGATCATATAAATCCTCACTTATCTAAGAAGAATAATAGTAAGGATATGTTTGAAGCCCTGGTAGGATTATTCCAAAACGATAACATGAATAGGAAAATGGTCTTAAGAAATAAACTCATATTTATGAAGATGTCTAGATCTGACAATGTCACTAGTTATTTAATGGGGATCACTCTTGTACATGATCAACTTACAGCTATATCGGAGAAATTGGATGATGTAGATATCATTAATGTGGCATTGAATGGTTTTCCCAAGTCTTGGGAACCATTTGTGAAGGGAGTTTGCGCTCAGGAAAAACTCCTATAGTAGAAGAGGTGTTGGGACAATTATATCCAGCAAGAGACTCGGGAGGAGTATGAAGGTAGCAAAAAGTGAAGTAGTGATAAGAACTTGGCCCTTTTCAGTAAGACAGTATTCGATCATGACATCAATGACCAAATTGAGTTGTATTTACATAGTTTATGATTGTCATATAATAATGAAAAAAAATCATTTATTTTACGAAGAGTTGAATTTATAATTCTAATCATTATTTACCATATCACATTTTATGTTGTAGAAAATATTGATAAAAAATTGGAGCATTCTTAAACAATATAATAATAAAAAGAAAGTCTCAAACTAAGTCTCATACATAGTAGATCTGAGCATGTTATCCATGGTAGGATTTATCATACATTTTAAATCTAGTGTAATTGAATACAATATACTACATTTCCCATGATAATTATTCATTTTATGTCATGCATATTAATGCTTAAGCACATGGCGGAAAAACGATTGATGATCATTAGAGTGATTCAGAGGAGTCATGGGGTATTGATAATTTTTTAACTTATACGGTTTTTGTTACATCTTTAGTAGTTAGAAAATTTTATTATACTGAACTCATGTTCATTTATTATACTTTTATAGAGTGAGGATGAGGATGTTTTAAAATATGAGGAAGAAATTGACAATAGTTCAATCAACTTTTGATGTCAAATCCATTTCGTTTCCTAATATGTGCAGATATTTTTCATGTTAGGTTGTACGCAAAATTGACATTTCCCTGGGATGGCAATGTAACACTTATTTAAAAGAAAATCAATCAAGTATGTTGAATTAAGTTTGTTTAATCAACGTCTGATGTCAAATTCATTTCATTTCCTTGTAATTGTAGAAGCTTTTTCATGCTATATTGTATACATGATTTTGTGTTTATATATACATGATTTTTGCTCTCACGATTATTATATTGTAAAATAGAATTATACTAATCATCAACCTCATCAATATATAAATATTGTACAAACAATAATTAATTGTTAAAATTTAATAATTGAATTAATAATTAATATTTAAAATAATAATAATAACTAATTAAATAATAATTAATAATTAAATTAATAAAAATATTTAAATCATTAATAATAACTACATCACAATTTTGACACTAAACTAACACAATTTTGATATTATTTTGATGCAAAACATATATACTACAGTAGTAAAATGCTGCTAACACAACATAAAATGAATAACAACGACACATGTCTAATGATAAAATGATGCGCAAATGATGTAATATAACACGAACAAGATGAAAAATGAATAATAACATCACATATGTGATGCTAACAAAACATAATATGATTTTGGCAATGATGTTAATATGACTCAACTATTATGTAAAATAACCAAAAGGTATTGGATTATGATGCTAGTACGATTCACATATGACACAAAAACGAGTCCCCATATGAAATTTTAATGCCCGTATCAATGAAATACAATGCCAATATGATGCAATAAAAACACATATCACACAAATGCGACATAAAAGGGAATGTGAAAGTGCTTTTCTACAATAATATCAATCCCAATACGATGCTAATATAATACAGACAAACTTTTTTCATAATCTTCATTGCTAAGATGATGCCTTGTAAAGTGCATGTCAAAAATAATGACTTAGGGTTAAAAACATTTGATGCAAATAATGACCCCTCCTTTAGCGTCATGTTTTTCATTGTACTTGAATTTTTTCCTAGAAAAATACATTGGGAGATGACTCTACAACCCCATATTGTAGTAGTGAAGTTTTTTTAGTAAGGGCCAACCAAAGGAAAAATATGTATTTAGCCATCCCAGGATTTCAATAAATTAATTAATTGAGTTGTTTTCCCCAATGCATACCCTCCATCGTAACACGAATGCACTTTAAATTTCTAAAATGGTGACCTCCACCACTAGCTGCTTCCTACTCTCCTTCTAGGAACATTGCTTTATAGATTAAGCTAGTTTTGTAGTCCCCATCAATGGGATTCTTTGATCAAACGAAGGAATAATCTTACACTCTTAGATGAATAAAACTATTATAACAATATTTGTACAAATTTTTTCGACTATTCAGCCACTGTTCCAAACAATCCTATATCCCTTGCCTCTTCCCACCTTTGTTTAATAGTGCCACAGTCATGAGTTGTTTCATAAGCTAAGGGGAGTATATCATGCTATTTAAGGGACCCAATTAACCTATCTATGAGTTTGAAAATTCCATCACTACCTATTGATGGGTTGGTTCCCATTATAGCTTTCATTCCATTACCCACTATCTAGGACAACACTAAGTTACTAGTAAGGCGAAAAGACATGACCAATGTTTTCTACATTATGGAAGCATTTGTTGTGGATTTTCTCAATCCAATCCAATCTTATAAAGAAAGGGGACAAATGTAGTTATATTTTATTACTTGCTTCCATAGACCATAATACTTTACCAACCTCCATAATCTCTTTGTTTCCAATGCCTTTCTAAAATGATGGATATTTTTTAAACCCCATCCCTAAGAGATTTTGGCTTAACTAATGTGATTCCTTCATTTTCGTTTTTTTCCTTCCACAATAAACTGAAACATTTTTTCTTGAATTTTTTCCAATATTTACACTGGAAAATAAGCCATGGAGTGATAGTAGACTAAAGTGTCTTCTATGATATATTTTATCAAATTTAATCTACCTCCAAGAGGCATAAAGTGAGTGTACCAACCAATGATTCATTTTTCTATATTCTAGTAAAGAAAGGTCCAATTCTTGAAGCTATAGTCATTTTTTGGGTACAAATTCAAGATATTTCATCCAAGAGATAGAATATTTATGTATGTTTATTTGCATTCTTGTTTCCAACCCACAAAGATCTAGGAATTATTTCAAAATCTTAGCGTATTTAATACTACCATTTCTAGATAGAAAAAGATAATCTACAAATAGGAGATGAGTCAAGGATAGGTCCCACCTGTTTTGATTAATTTGTTTCTTCTAGATCATTCAAGAGTAAAAAGAAACCTACTAAGACATTCAACCATAATATGAAACATCAAGTTGACAAAGAGAATTATTTAATCAATCCCTTGGGGGGCTTGAAAAAAGGAGGAGGTTGATCCATTCACCAACAATGATAAAGAGGAAGTATTCATACACTTCTCAATCCAATATATAAATGGGAGACAAAACCATGCGTGAATAAGAATTTAGTCTTAAATACAACTATGATCTTTCCATATGTGTTTCACGAGTCAAGTTTTATCACCATTGCTTTCAATTTCTTGATTTTATATTAATGGAGACCCTATTGGACCACCCCAACTACATCATGTATTCGCATGTCTACTAGAAACCCAAATTGCTTGAAAGAGAGATTACCTCATATAAGATTGGTTTTTAAGTCTCATGGAAATCATTTTAGAAATAATCTTATAAATAGTATTACACAATGAAATAGGTCAAAAATCTTCAAAGGAGGAGGGGGTTCCCTTATTCGATATGAGGGGAAAAATGGTGGAGTTTAAAGACCCCAAAATCTTCCTCGATTTCCTTGAATTTTCAACAACAGATAAGATGTATTCTTCCAAGAGGTCATAAAAACCATGAAAAAGTATTTTATCCACCCATATGGAATAAGACTTTTTTCCTTTTGAAATGAATGGATAACCTCTCTTAGGTCCTTGAAAACTTCTTCTATCAAGTCCTAATTTAAGTCATCTCCAATAAATCTCACAAAGTGTTCTTCAATTTTAATGATCTCAACAATGTTTTCCCTATATGGGACTCTATAAAATGATTAAAGTAATTCACTCTCTCTACCATTATTTCTTGAAATGGTGAGGCCCCATTTCCATCAACCTTTGGAATTTCCTAAACAATGTTTTCATTCTTCCTTCCTTGGCATAATTTTGAAAAAAAAAATCATCTCCCTGGCTAATATCCCCTCAAATAATGACATTTTGATATGACCCCAAGGGGGGCATACATGAGGTTAAATATATGTTATGTTCCCCCAAGGGGAGGCATATATGGGGTATTTGGAGGTTCTCCTATTCTTTAAGGAGTTATTGTGTAACTTTTCTCTCTTATATTTATTGGAGTTGTGCTCAATGCTCACATTGGGTACATGGTGTGTACTTATGGTTTATTTTGATATTTTAAGAATTTGGAAAATAAGAAATTTTGACCTCTTAGTATTTCTAGTTAAAATAATTCCTCCCAATAATTTAACCTATCATTTTAGGGTCCATAAATGTTTATATAGGACTTTTGTAATTCCAATGAGAATATTTTTTTTCGATATCCCTGATTGAACAATATTAGTGTTTTGCAAATTAAATAATTGCTTCCATCATGTTACCAGTCCTACATATTTACCTACAACATCATAAATGACACAATTATATCTCTTTATTGGTCTTGTTTATTTACTTAGACCATCATAAATGACAAAATTCCATCCATTAAAAATATGAGTGAAGAAATTCCTCACCTTCTCTCCTTATATATTTTTTTCTTGAATCATTAACGGGTCTATATTATAAACATGAACCATATGTTCAATGGCACCGTTGAACAAAATCCCAATATTTTGGTCATCATTACTTGACATTGTTCAATAACTTGATGACCCCTTCATGGACTCTTGAAGAGAAATATCCACATTGATCTTAGCGGTTTCCCTTTGAAAATTCAGAATACTCCTATTGTTGTGCTCTAGCGTTACTTCATTAACCGTATTTACCAAATCCTAGACCTCCTTTGTGACACCCATTTCCAATTCCCTTATCTCAGAGCCCTTTGTACAACAATATTTTAATTCTTCATATAGATGTCAATGTGAGCATCTAAAAGAGATATGTATCTAAAAGGGATACAAACATAATGGATGGATTGGTGATAATCCCACTTTCTTGCTACTACTTCAATACTATTTGGTAGCCCATCATCCAAGTCCATTTCAACACACACCCTAGCCCTAAATTTAACATATCCCCCCTACTTCTATGATCTATATATTTAACTTTCCCATACATTCACTAATTACTCCCATTCATTGTTTGTTCCATAATTAGAAAGGAAGGGTCTAGAGTTTTCCCCACATTGGTTTGACATTTTCCTTCTCCCTTTGTTGGTGGAATAATGGTACTTATTCATTCTATGGCATGCATATTAATATTTGAGCACAGGGCACAAAGACGATTGATGATGATGAGAGTGATTCAGAGGAATCATGGGGTATTGATAATTTTTTAACTTATACATTTTTTGTTAAATCTTTAGTATTTAGAATATTTTTTTATATTGAACTTATTTTATTTATTATAATTTTATGGAGTGAAGATGAGGAGGTTTTAAAATATGAGGAGGAAATTGACAATAGTTCAATAAACTTTTGATGTCAAATCCATTTCAATTTCTAATGTGCAGAGATTTTTCATGCTAGGTTGTACACAAAATTGGCATTTACCTAGGATGGTAGTGTAACACTTATTTAAAAGCAACTCGATCAAGTTCATTGAATTAACTTTATTTAATCAACTTCTGCTTCAAATTCGTTTCATTTCCTTGTAAGTCTAGATGTTTTTTCATGCTATATTGTATACATGATTTTGTGTTTATATATACGTGACTTTTGCTCTCACAATCATTACATTGTAAAATAGAATTATACTAATCATCAACCTCATCAATATTTAAATATTATAAAAACAATAAATAATTGTTAACACTTAATAATTAAATTAATATTTAATATTTAAACTAATAATAATAAGTAATTAAATAATCAATAAAAATTAGATTAATAAAAATATTTAAACCATTAATAATGGACACCTAGTGATCTATGAAAGAGTTTCAACTAGTTAAATAATATTTGTACAAAGGAGAATAATAGTCTGGATATCTTGTGCTTACTGGTAAAGTCTAGCTATTGTTTTTTGTGTTTTGATCAAATTTCTAATTAAGGTATAAACGTTATCAGTTATTGTTGTTGTATATGGTTGGTTAGATATGTATTAGTGTAGTTTTGATGTTGGGAAACAACCATGAGTTGGAGATAGGCTCATACAAGATCTAATGTATTTTTGGAACAGACTTATTATATTTACTAATATAAGATATTTTTCTTTTTGAAAGAAAACTACGTCATAATTTTGACACTAAACTAACACAATTTTGATATTATTTTGATGCAAAACATATATACTACAATAGTAAAATGATGCTAACACAACATAAAATGAATAACAATGACACATGTCTAATGATAAAATGATGCGCAAGTGATGTAATATAACACTAATAAGATGCAAAATGAATAATAGCATCTCATATGTGATGCTAACAAAATGTAATATGAATTTGGCAATGATGATAATATAACACAAATATTATGTAAAATAACCAAAAGGTCTTGGATTACGATGCTAGTACGATTCACATATGACACAAAAACAAGTCCCCATATGAAATTTCAATGCCCATATCAATGAAATACAATGCTAATATGATGCAATAAAAACACATATGACATAAATGTGACATAAAAGGGAATGTGAAAGTGTTTTTTGCAATAATATTCAACCCAATACAATGCTAATGCAATATAGAGAATTTTTTTGTCATAATATTCATTGCTAAGATGATTCCTTGTAAAGTGCATGTCAAAAATAATGACATAGGGTTAACAAAAAATGATGCAAATAATGACCCCTCCTTTAGCATCGTGTTTTTCATTGTACTTATATCAATTTTTTTTCCTAGAAAAATGCAATGGGAGATGACTCTACAACCCCATATTGTAGTAGTGAAGTTTTTTTAGTAAGGGCCAACGGAAGAAAAATTATGTATTTAGCTAGATTTGGATTTCAATAAACTAATTAATTGAGCTGCTCTCCCCAATGCATACCCTCCATCATAACATGAATGCACTTTAAATTTCTAAAATGGCGGGATCCACCACTACCTCCTTCCTACTGTCCTTCTAAGAACATGTCTTTATAAATTAAACTAGTTTTGTAGTCCCCATTAGTGAGATTCTTTGATCAAACTAAGGAATATTCTTACACTCTTACATGAATGAAATGACTATACAATATTTGTACAAAATTGTTCCACTATTCAACCACTATTCAGAGCAATCCTAGATCCCTTGCATCTTTCCATCTTTATTTCCAAATAGTGCCACAATCATGAGTTGTTGCATAAGCTAAGGTGAGTTTATCATGATATTTAAGGGACCCAATTAACCTATCTATGAGTTTGAAAATTTCATCACTACCTACCGGTGGGTTAATTCCCACTATAACTTTCATTCCATTACCCACTATCTAGGACAACACTAAGTTACTAGTAAGGAAAAAAGAGAGCACCAATGTTTTCTACATTATGGAAGCATTTGTTGTGGATTTTCTCAATCCAATCCAATCTTATCAAGAAAGGGGACAAATGTACTTATATTTTATTACTTGCTTCCATATATCAAAATACTTTACCAGCCTCCATAAGCTCTTTGCTACCAATGCCTTTCTAAAATGATGGATATTTTTTAGACCCCATCCCCCAAGAGCTTTTGGATTAACTAATGTTTAACACCTAACTAACTTAACTCCTTCATTTTCATTTTTTTTCTTCCACAAAAAAATGAAACATTTTTTCTTTAATTTTTTCTAATATTTACACTGGAAAATAAGTCATGGAGTGCTAGTAGACTAGAGTGACTTCTATGATATATTTTCTCAATTTAATATACCTCCAAGAGGCAACAAATGAGTGTACCAACCAATGATTGTTTTTCTATATTCTAGTAAATAAAGGACCAATCCTTGAAGCTATAGTCATTTTTTTTGGTACAAATCCAAGATATTTCATCCCTTAATTAAAAGCCAATATTTAGAAAAGTAATTTATAAGTAATATCTCTCACTTGCCTGTCAATTAAAGGAGATAAATATTTGTGTATTCTTATTTCCATTCTTGTTTCCAAACCATAAAGATATAGAAATTCTTTCAAAATATTAGCTTCTTTAATACTACCATTTCTAAATAGAAAAAAAATAATCTACAAATAGGAGATGCATCAAGGATATGTCCTACCTATTTTAATTACTTTGTTTCTTATAGATCATTAAGAGTAGCAAGAAACCCACTAAGACCTTCAACCATAATATGAAACATCAAGATGACAAAGAGAATCATTTAATCAATCCCTTGGGGGGATTGAAAAAGGAGAAGGTTGATCCATTCACTGAAAATGAGAAAGAGGAAGTATTCATACACTCCTCAATAAAATATATAAAGGGGAGACAAAACCATGAGTGAATAAGAATCGAGTCTTAAATACAACTATGACCTTTCCATATGTGTTTGACGAGTCAAGTTTTATCACCATTGCTTTCAATTTCTTGATTTCAACTTAATGAAAGCCCTATTGGGCCACCCCAACTACATCATGTATTTGCATGTCTACTAGAAACCCAAATTCCTCAAGAGAGATTACCTCATATAGGATTGGTTTAAGTCTCATGTAAATCATTTTAGAAATAATCTTATAAATAGTATTACATAATGAAATGGGTCCAAAATCCTCATATTAGAACTGAGAGTCACACTTAGACTGATTTAAGTGCAAGCTCAGTACCCATCAGAATCTAAATGGATTAAATTGGTGGAGTAGGTGGATCAACAAGACTGGGAAAGAAAGGGAGAGGGAAACAAATTGTTTGCAGAGGCATTCCATTGAACAAGGAGTCACAACATCCTACATATCAAAGGCAATCAAATTGTATATCAGACAAAATGGATATATAATGATGAGTAGAAGCATGGTGAATATGAAAAAAGGAAGAACACCCATTGTACAAAGATCCTTTCTGCAAACAGATAAAGATTTCTTTGACAATAAACAATAATAAAATGGGCAAGCTACATCAGGTCCTATGTTGTTCATGAATCCATGATCCATCAATGGCAGCTATGATCCTCAAAAACCTGCAATATTTTCAAGCTAGAAGATAACAAATAAATGGAAAAATGAAAAATACAATCTGATAATAGCTCTCATGAATCTTTAATGGCAGAAAATGTCATTACAAACATGCCCTCGTGCTTACAAATGACCAAGTAAAACCGGTCCTCCAGCTCTCTCCTCTCTTGGTTCATGAATCCAACCCTTTTCTCATAAAACAATTCTTTAATTCATAGTGAATAGTATATATCTATCCTAAGGAGGTCAAAACCAAGGAGTTACATAGGATCCTTGTCCATTTAGGAGTCTTGTTACAAAATATTCCAACAAAAGCCTAACAAATTCCTATTTTTTTTGCGATTTTGTCTATGATAATAAATTCCTTCTGAAACAGGTCATCCTGATTGATATGGAGATGGAACACATGTCCCTCTTCTCCAAAAAACTCCTAGAAGACCACTCAAACCTTCCTTGATAGGTGAGAACCTCCAAACAAGGCGAATATCCAACAACTATGCAAAACAAAGAGTTTCCAGTGCACTCATGTTTTAATTATATCTCTCGAATTACAAACTAGGCCAGGCTGAAATTTGGTCACCAAGTCAACAAGGCTATCATTCTGCTCCAAAATTTTTTTTAGAGAAACCCACATCACCATTTTGGAGTTATGATCAAATCGTTAGATGCATCTGCTACAGGAAATGAGTTTGTAGTGCCTCTGTCAGTGAGTTTGAAGCACCTATGATAGTTCAGAGTGCCAAGAGAAAAGAAGTGGCCACACTTCGTTCCTGACCTCCAAACAAGACAAAAAGTATCATGAAGTACCTGATGGCTATGAGGTTGATGCTGGTAATTTCATATTTGCACGTAGATGCCTACAAGTTGCTTAACCTCCAACCCTCATCCAAGACAGTTTGCAGCGCCAAAAAGAGAAACAACCCCTTGGCCCTTTCTAGACCTTAAAGCAAGGTGGAAAAGTTCATAGATTACCTAGTAACCTGGAGATGAATGTTGATACCTTCATATTTGCACAAGGACGTCTACAAGTGGTCTAACCATCAACTATCCTCTGGAACAAGTTCGTAGCGGATTTCACAGCACCAAACCACAAACCGATTTGAAAGCTTGAGCGGGTAAAACAACAGCTAGAGATACTTCACATAGCTTATGGAACTAAAATTTCAAGGTGATGATGGTGATTAGAAGGATGTGACTAATGAAAACTAACACTAGTTGCCATGATGACTAAAACTCAACCCAGGACACAACCACAAGATCCTAGACTAAGGATAAAATGACTTGGGTTTATAAAGACAATCTGAATATTGAATAATGACTCTAGGAAGAAAAAATAGAACTAAAAAGAACTTATGACTCAAAGAAAAAGACTAAAATGACTTTTTGATTCCCCCACAACTCTATGTAATAACATCTGGCTCCACACGAGATGGCATGCTCCCTGTGAGTTTCAAAGAACATGTAGTTCCAATGGCTTTGTCCATGGGCTATGGAGTCATCTATGCAACCACCCTCTATAACACTTCCAAAATCCACCACTTATTCAAGAAAACTAATAAAATTGTTGCAAACAAACCTCATACTGCAAATCTGATCACACTATGCAAGTTGAAGGAAAGAAAATGCTCGGGAAGCAAGCTTATTTCCTATGCTATCCTACCTCTAACTAGATCTGCAACTTGCTGAAGTAAATGCAAACTTCCACAGAAACCATTCAAATAAATTTAGGACTGAAAGAATCCCATCTCTGCCATTAATCAATAGATAATAATAGAAATATAACAACAATGATATAAACTTCTTCAGAAAATCATATTCACCCATAAAGACCGAAGAAATAACGAAATCTGAAAGATATGACCCCAATAAAGTTGCTATTAGATCCTCAAAACCAAGATCATAAACATGTTTATTTAGAAAAGATAATTTCACATGCATACATTCCCCTTTACCTGAAAATAGATAACCTTCTTGTTCTTTCGTGAGCAACTCTTGATGATCAAGAATGACAGTTTCCTCTTCATAAAAAAGGTCATATGATAATTGTATAGCAAGATTCAAAGCATCATGCTTATGATCAGCTAAGAATATATAGTTATCTATACAATCATCCTTTAATGCAAGCTCAAAATGATTTGGAAACTGATCATAAGCATGATGTACATCCTGATCCATAAAAAAATATGAAAAAAAATGTCAAATGATGTCCCAAATATGAATTATACTCACATTCTTCTTGTTGTTCCTGTGCTTGCAGAATTTCAAGGTAAGCCTGATCTCGAATCGTTTTGCAAGATCGAATGTTCTCATTGACTTCCTATGCATCTTCAAACAACTGTATTAATGATGAGTATTTCCTTTCTCTCGGGATAAGGACAAGATCTAAATGTTGAGTTTCTACATAGTACACCATGGAAGCAGTCTCAGAAGGCTAGATTTCCAATGGCATGATATGATAAAAATTGTAAAATATCATATTGAAGGCAACCAAAGCTTCTTCCTCCCCTCTCCTCAAAACATTAAAATTAACCAGCTATTGATCAAAGGACTTATTCGCACCCCAATAATTTAAAAATTCATTACATAACTCAATCCAAGAACCAACAGAATCAACTCCCAAACCCTTAAACTACAAAGCAACATCCCCAAACAAGGATTTGGAAAACAACCTCGTGGTAACATATTCATGTACTGTCTCAAATTGCTCAACAAAGTTCTCAAAGGCTCTCAAATGCCTCTCAACAGTAATATGACCCTCTCCAGAAAAATGAGGAAGATACTCAAAGAAATTAAGAGGGTAAGGATGAAGATGAGATGATAGTCTTAAAGGTCTAAACATTTTCTCTTTGATTCTAGTTTGGACAGTAGTGGGATGAAAATGAGGTTTAACAAGTTGATTGCAAGGCTCAACAATGATAGTAATAGGTGATAAGATCTGAGAAGATAATGAATCAATTTCATCATCCTCATGATTACAAGGGTGAGCATGTGTAGGAAGGATTGGGATATAAACCTCGTTCTTTTCAATAGGTTGAGGTGAGGAGACATGATCAACATCTACAACACATGCAGAATGGAGACCTTCTTCTTCCAAGGAAGGATATATAAATGAATGTTGATGATCATCAAAGTAAAAAAAGAAAAGGATAATCCTTCTTATATGTAAAGGGAAAGACAGGAATGCAATGATGAAAAAGAACAAAAGTTCATGGAGAAAACTAATGAACTGATACCTAGATTGTCCCTTCTATATTTTCATCTTTCTGTTAGTAGGATCCTTCCTCTAGTGGAGTCTTTGATTGTGGATTTGACAGGTATATGATTACAGTCAATTTCTATGTCCCTCTCTTGTCTACCATCAATAGATGGACCTATGTCGTTCTCCTAGGGAAGCTTGCTTCACACTCTGCTCGCCAACAATGATGCCAAAAATGTTAGCACTAAGAGTCACACTTAGACTGTTGTAAGTGAAATACCAGTACCCATCAGAATATAAATGGATTAAATTGTTTGAGTAGGTGGATCAAAAAGACTAGGAAAGAAAGGGAGAGGGAAACAAATTGTCTGCAGAGGCATTCCATTGGGAAATGAGTCACAACATCCTACAGATCAAAGGAAATCAAACTGTATATCAGACAAAATGGATATATAATTATGAGTAGAATCATGGTGAATATGACAAAAGGAATAACATACATTGTATAGAGATCCTTTCTGCAAACATATAAAGATTTCTTTGACAATAAAAAATGGTAAAATGGGAAAACTACAACAAATCCTCTGTTGTTCATGAATCCATACATCAATGGCATCTATGATCCTGAAAACATGTAATATTTTCAAGCAAGAATATAACAAAGAAATGGAAAAACATCGAAGATAATCTGATAACATCTCTCATGAATCTTTAATGGAAGAAAATTTCATTACAAAATTTCATGAATCTTTAATGGAAGAAAACGTCATTACAAACAAGCCCTCAGGCTTACACATGGGGAACTAAAACTACTCCTCCAACTCTCTCCTCTCTTGGCTCATGAATCCAACCCTTTTATCATCAAAAACCCTTTCATTTATAGTGAATAATATCTATCTACCCTAAGGAGTTACATAGGATCCTCCTCCATTTAGGAGTCTTGTTACAAAAGATTCCAACACAAGCCTAACAAATTCCTATTTTGGGGGGATTTTGTCTATGATGATAAATTTCTTTTGAAACATGTCATCCTGATTGATATGGAGATGGAACACATCTCCAAAAAAATTCTAGGAGACCATTCTAACCTTCCTTTATAGATGGAAACCTCCAAACAAGGCGAATATCCAACAACTATGCAAAATAGAGAGTTTGCAGCCCCAATTTGTACCACATTGGTGTTTTAAACTTATCTCTCGAATTACAAACTGGTTCATGCTGAAATTTGGTCACCAAGTCATCAAGGCTATCATTCTCCTCCACAAATAAATTCATAGAAACCCACATCATCGTTTTGGAGTTATGATCAAATATTTAGATGCATTTGCTACAGGAAATAAGTTCGTAATGCCTCTGTTAGCGAGTTCGCAATGCTTGTGACAGATTGCAGTGCCAAGAGAAAACAATTGGACACATTGCTTTCCTGACCTCCAAACAAGACAAAAAATCTCATGGAGTACCTGATGGCTATGAGGTTGATGCTGGTAATTTCATATTTGCACCTAGATGCCTACAAGTTGCCTAACCTCCAACCCTCATCCAAGACAGTTCACAGTGCCAATCATCATTTCACAGCGCCACAAAGAGAAACAACCCCTCCACCCTTTTCAGACCTTAAAGCAAGGTGGAAAAGTTCATAGAGTACCTGGTAACCTGGAGTTGAGCATTGATACCTTCAGATTTTCACAGGGACGCCTACAAGTGGTCTAACCGCCAACTATCCTCTGCAACCAGTTCACAACAGAGTTCATAGTGCCAAACCACAAACCAATTTGAAATCAAGAATAGGTAAAATAACAACTAGAGATACTTCACACAACTTATGGAACTGAAATGTCAAGGTGATGATGGTGATTAGAAGGATGTGACTGATGAAAACTAACACTCCTTGTCATGATGACTAAGACTCGACCCAAGACACAACCACAAGATCCTAGACTAAGGCTAAAATGACTTGGGTTTATAAAGACAATCTAAATATTGAAAAATGACTCTAGGAAGAAAACATAGAACTACAAAGAACCTATGACTCAAAGAAAAAGACTAAAATGACTTTTTGATTCCCCCACAACTCTATGTGATAACACCTCAAAGGAGGAGGGGGTTCCCTTATTCAGTATAAGGGCCAAAATGGTGAATTTTAAAGACTCCAAAACCTCTCCCTATTTCCTTGAATCTTCAACAATAGCTAAGATGTATTCTTCCAAGAGGTCATAAACACCCTGAAAAAAGTATTTTGTCCACCAATTTGGGCCAAGAATGTTTTCCTTTTGAAATGAATGGATAACCTCTCTTAGGTCCTTGGAAACTTCTACTATCAAGTCCTAATTTAAGTCATCTCCAATAAATCTAGCAAAGTGTTTGTCAATTTTAATTATCTCAACAATGTTTTCCTTATATGGGACTCTATAAATGATTAAAGTAATTCACTCTCTCTACCATTATTTCTTGAAATGTTGATGCCCCATTTCCATCAGCCTTTCACCTTTCCCAAACAATGTTTTCATTCTTCCTTCCTTTGGCATAATTTTGAAGTAAAAAAAATCATTTCCTTGCCTAAGCTAGACAACCTTACTCTTCTATCTCCATATAGCCTCCTTAGATAATAGAAGCTTCCTTTTCATCTACTCCAAAGTTTTCAAATATTTTAATCCCTAAGAATAAATTTTAAAAAAACATTGGAATTTTGAGAGAACAAACCAATGATCTGTTACTTCATCTTTGAAATATTCTTTTGAGAAGTATTGTGTTTCATTTTTTCCCAACAAATGGTGGTATTTTTTACTTTTTGCAAATTGGTACTTAATTGTAGCATAGTTGATTCCTCAACATTTGGATCATACAATCTCCATTATTTTTTAACCCAAGTTTTTGAATTTGTCATCCTGATGCAGGAGCATCACTCCAATCCAACAACGTGCGAGCTAGCCAGCACATCAAGTGCACATTCAATGGAGAGGACAGGCGCATCCCTCTCACTTTCAAATTTCAAATTTTGAAATTGTATTTAATGATTGTAAGGCCGAAGAGCCAAAATCCATGCATGTACTCGGTCTTTAGATAAAGGTTGCCTTAAATGGTTGTAAGGCTGAGATCTATATCTGATTCGGACTAGACAACCATTCAATGTAATTGAATGTAAATCAATGAGAGTTGGTGAGGATGGAGGGAAGCGCTCGAGGAGCCCCCTTTTGTAAAAAGATCTTCTTTTGTTTTTCAGTTAGGTAAAGGGAGAAAAAAAGAGAAGAAAGGGAGAGAATAGGAAGATAGAGATAGGAGAGGAGAGTCGAGACTCTATTGCAGTCCAAGCTCAAACACATTGTAATTAGACATTGATGTTAATACAAGTAATTTTTCCTTCATATGTGTTTTCTATGTGTTTATGTGTCTTTATTGAATGTTGTATGTTCATTCATGTTGTAGATGTATGTCAAGTTCCATTTGCAGGAGATAGATAGATTTTCCTATCTGTGAGTTCTTTGATTTTAGGTTTGGGTTCTTTGTGGCTTCATGCAAAAGGTTGCATGATAGAATACTGCGGGTTTTTAAAGCCAGTGCAAGGAGTGCACTTCTAAATTCTACGGAATTTCAGACAAAGACGTGCCAAGAGGATGCACTAGAGGAAGTCATTAACTCAAGGAGGAAGACTCAAGGTTGCTGAACACCTTGAAGGAGAAACTATGCAGAGGAGAGCACAGAGAAGAGAAGCAGAATTGCTGAGAATTCTGTAAAGGCTCTACCAGGAGGGCATTGAGCAAATGCACAGGATGCATTGAGGAGAACTCTATTTCAAGTTTGGTGAGAAGACTAGAGTCACTAAGGATTATGGAGAACTCTGCCATCTGGGCATTGAGTTGATGCAAGTGTGCACAGAAGGAACTCTTGTTTGAGCTCATAAATAAGAGAAGTGTCACAGGAGG
>JASDQU010738676.1:90372-103133 GCA_032191745.1 Picea mariana
ATCTGTGAGTGCAACGGCTTCACAAAAGAAGCAGCAGTGATGCGGCAAGATGGCATAGCAGAGGACGAGGAAAACCGTGGAACGTGGATGGCAGAAGCTACGCCCGCCCATACTGAAAAACGCTTGAAAATTGGAAATTGCAATTGCAGATGACCACGGTATCCTGTTCATATGTCTCCGGATACTCCCGAGGTTTCCATCCAGTTACATTGAAATTGGTGTGTCGGTATCACTATTTTGGGCCGAGTGGTCCTCTAGCTTGACCTTGACTCCATAACAATTCTCTTTTATTTAAAAAAACAATTCTCGTTTATTTTGGTCCAGTGGTAGTCTATCTTGATCTTGTAACCATTTTTTTTTTATCCATTCTTATTTTTTTTCATTTTTCTTTGTTCAAGAATATATGTTTCATTTCAAATTTTATTATCTATTCAAATTTTATTGTCTTTTGCTTAAGAATATGTGTTTCCTTGTACACGATCACAAGTTCAAATCCAAAAAATAATAAAATATGAATACTCTCAATATTTCATTTCATTTAAATTGAAATTATTGTATATTGTGTATAGATCTCACTATTTTTAACTTGACCATATAACAATTATTTTTTTATCTGTCATTTTATATAATGAAACTCATTATATGTATTTTGTTGATAACTTTGACGGCATAACAATTGTCTTTTCATTCACTCTTTTGTCTTGGGTTTGGTGGTCCTCTATCTTTGCTGTATAAAAATTATCTTTTTATCCACCCGTTTATTATTGTATAATGAAACTCATTAATATTATATGTATTATGTTCATGTGTCTCTAGATGCTACTAAGGTTTCCTTCCATTCAAATTGAAATTGGTGAATCGATATCACTATTTTGGGCCCCATGGTCCTTTATCTTGAATATTATATGTATTATATTTATATGTCTCTACATGCTTTTGAGGTTTTCTTCCATTCAAATTGAAATTGGTGTGTCAGTATCACTATTTTGGGCTTGTGGTCCTCAATCTTGACCTTGGCTCCATAACAATTGTCTTTTCATCCACCCTTTTGTCATTGCATTATGAAACTCATTAATATTATATGTATTATGTTCATCTGTCCCTAGATGCTCTTGAGGTTTCCTTCCATTCAAATTGAAATTGGTGTGTCGTATCACTATTTTGAGCCCCGTGGTCCTCTCCTTAACCGCATAACAATTGTTTTTTCATCCACCCTTTTGTCATTGTATAATGAAACTCGTCCATCAACATCACTATTTTGAGCCTCGTGGTCCTCTATCTTGACCTTAAGTGCTTAACAATTGACTTTTCATCCACCATTTTGTCATTGTATAATAAAACTCATTAATATTAATGATATATTTATCCATAGTTTTAGGTTTTATTATTAAATATTTATAAACATTGCTCTCTATTAATAACTTTCAATAATTTTGTGAAAATTTTATATTACCATCTCTTTAATATTCTTTTTAATTATTATTATTATTATTATTTTAATTTAAAATTATTATTTTAAATCAGTTTTAAATGTTTTTATTTGAATAAATAATTATTGATTTCAAATTTACTTTGTATATCATTCTGTATATCATTTGTTAAAATAGATAAAAAAAATTATTTTTTTATTAAATTGATAGACATTTTTATTTTAAAAATAGGATAGAGAGTATAAAATAAGACCGTTTTCTTTAAATTCAATCTTCCAATAATTTAGTTGTTGATCTATTGATTATGAAATTAAAAATATCTATATTATTGATGGATAATAATCCCTATCAACCTTCATCATCTACTACTATTAACCAATTTGACTTCATATCAAACTTGTATGATGATATCCACGTAAACATTGTCTCGTTATCATTTCTATGGACACGATGATTGCTAACCAACTTTGCTTAAATGTAAAGCTTGTGTCACTATACCCATTAACTTTGGCATCAATTCAGAACTTGGGCACTACAATCATTAACTAATTTAACTTAAATGCCAAGCGTATATGCGTGTATATCTTTTAAATTTAAAACTTTCAGTTATAAATTATGAAACAACATTTCTTGGATAGTATTGTTTCAAATTCAACGTAGTTTTTTTATTTCTTACTATGATTAATCAAATTTCATTATTCTTTGTTCATGCATATTGAATGTAAGTAACAAATTTGACATAAGTATCAAATTGGTGTCACTATATACCCATAAACTTTGTGATCAATTTCATAATGTGGTCATAATGAATGCTAACAAACTTGGGCACAATGTGTTATCACTCCAGAAAACTCTTCTAGGCTCTAAGTCAGAGATGCCTGGTAGCTCAATCTCTTTGGAAACTATTTTCTCAATAATAGGTGTGGGTTTTTGGATCAAGATGAATATCTTAACCTCTAGATTGTATTCTCAAGACAATCTTAACTATAATCATGCAACACAAGACCTTCAAGAGCTATTGTCAGATAGGTTTGTATAACAAAGGGATAAGAAAACTAATCAGTTAACCAGAACATACATAAAACCATATATATGATGGGTCAACAAACTAGCCAAAGATGCTTGTGATTCTTGCTTAACAATCAAAAGTAAGATGACAGTTACCATAGGATCATTAAACAGACACAAAAGAACTAATTCCACTCATAAGCATAGACAAAGATGAAAGAAGGTCTGACAGTAACAAATGAAAGAAACTTGCAGGTTGATATATTAAAGAAAGTGTCTTTCATACAAAACAGTAGCATATAGAACTCAAAATCGAACCACTAGTTCATCTTCTACCTTTATCTTTATAGCTTTACAATGTAGTTTTGAGATCTTAAAAGCATGGATCCAATATACTAAAGATAGAAAGTCAAAATTTAGTTTGCAAAAGATAGGGAATGACCACCAAAATGAGGTGAATCCCACATTTCATGGTATTCATATCTTGTAGAGTCATTGTGCAGTGCAGAATAGCCTTCCAAGGTTGAGTGATGACTCTTCCAAGAGGTACAATTTGAATTTGTTGAGATGTGCAAAAAACCCAATCTGTTTCCACCAAAATGGGTGCAAAAAACCAACTTGGCTACCCTTTCTAATACTTCTGCACCAAAATTGGATCTTGAAACTGAATATATAATTCATCATCCATCCATCATGAGTGTTTTCAAATGATTTGGATCAGAAAAACCTCGATCTGTGAAAAATTTAGCTTCCTCTGTCTAGTTAGAGGTTTCGGTGGTTAACATAGAAGACTTCTGGGTGATTTAGCTACCGAAATCTCTACTTTCGGTGGTTAATGAACAGTTGTCATGGTCGCATAAACCATCGAAAGTCAAGCTTGTCCAAAAACTACAAAACTGCAAAAATGTATTACCTTGCTGGTTTGCTGAAGGTTTTAGAGTGCCTTTGGTGATGTTCCTCCTCCTTTTACAGGGCTGGAAACCTCAATAAGCTATGTAGGGGGCTTTGTTTCCTTCGCTATTGAAGTAGCCAATTCTGCTAGTGTTTCTAACCCTGAATGATCCTGAGCTAGAGGTTGGGATTATTTTATCTTTAGCCTCAGAAGTCTAAGTTGTTGGTATAGCTTCATATTCTCCCTTATCAAAACCCTGTTGTTGTCCTTGATTTTATCATTCTTTTTCTTAATAGTGTGATTATTATTATAAAGTTCTGCATTTCTTTCAGTCAACTTCGTATTTTCCATGGGAAGCAGGGGAGCTTCAGTAAGAAGTACATGATGTTTTACTGGAGCAACTCGAAGCACATTGTAGAATGTGTGATGCCAAATTTCTCCATGTCATCCCAGTTGCTAACAATATCATGCTCAATAGGATATTTCAATGTAAGGATACCTCTTTTTGACTGAGCCTCATCACTCACATAGACATCTTTCTGGCCCATGCCAACCATAATTTCCAGTGTGTCGGGGATGACCAACAATACTAAGAAAAACTACTCTTGGTGCATCATCATCTCTGCATATAAAACGTTTACTGTGAAGGCCCCAGGCTTAAAGAATGTTAAAACCTTTGTACTTGGCAGTGTGTTTCCTTTGAGGAACACAGTTTGCCATTTTTTGTTGCTTTGAACTTTCATGTAAAATATTATAGAAATAGTACACTCATTAGGTGGATGATAGAGTACTCTAAAAGATTGCAATAACTTCATGTTGTTCGTGAGGTTTATCTTTTCAATTGGCTCCAATAGATTGTTTGCGCCCTGTAGCTTGCCCTGAACCGATGATGATACATTGGTGAAGAGATCATGTAGAGCATGACCAAGTGGTTTCTCCTTCTCCATCATATACTCCTCTATTAATGACAAATGTCTCATACTTTTATATTGTCTTCCACAGTGACCATGTGACTTCTAAATAGCTTGCACAACCTATGTTTTATTGAGTAACATACCCAGAAATGATACTACAAGTTGATAGCAATTGGTTATAGTCCAATAAAGTAGTCAATGTTTCCTTTCCTTAAGTGAAGAGTGCCCATGTTGCCTCTATTCTAGAGATAGATGCCCCTACATTGTCTCCTCTTTTATAAAAAGAGCCCATGTAGCCTCTACTTCAAGGAATGATGCTTCACGCTATCCAATATGTATCAATATGCTCACACTGTCTCTTAACTACATATAAACTCCATTAAGTCTGTGCAAATAACAAAATCACTTCTTCCTCAAGCGAGTTCTCGAGTTCATAGCATCATTCCTGGAGCTAACCACAACAACACATCCAATTTCAGCTCTGTTCCAAGCGCCAGTACCAATCTGGCAGTTGTATTCAATCTTCATTCCACTTTCAAGACAAACAACTCCAATATTACCAAAAGTTAGTAACCCATTACTTGCCTGAATGGTTAAAGAGGTCGGTTGTTGATTGCTACCTAAAGGTTTCAACCAACAAAATCTGTCTGTTGAATAACTACCTGTGCTGTCATTGGAAGGAGTATATCAGAGGGATCTCTCAAACCCGATGAGTTTCCAACGACCAATATTAATGGATGGCCCTTTGCTCCTTGCACGATCTTTGACACCTGCAATCTTGAATGGGCGAACTCGGCCCTATAAACCCTATGAAGAAAAGAAGCTATTGATTTGGCTAAGCATATGGCTTGATTCGTGGCATAAAGTCAAGGCTTGACCCGTGGCTTTGAAGTTAGATGCACAACTAGTGTGTAAGATAGTATAAAATGTAGATATGACTTATCGATAAGGAGTAGAAGAAAATGGTGCTTGGCATTTGCGTTGGGCTTTACTTGTGTGTCAACTTGTCTTGGTTTAACATGTAACTAGCATGAAGGTTTAGTGTAACTTGTGCTTGACTTATAGAATTGACATATAATGGAAATGGATTAAGAATATAGCACTAGTTTAGAACTAGAACACTTCAAGCACTTCTTACTTTGAATAATGAAAATAATAGATGTAAATCTAAAGAAGCATAAAACTAGGGTTATGGGCTATGGTATCATTTATTGTGTTTTTCATAATGCAGGTTGAAGACAGGGTAGAAAGACTCTCGAGCAATCATGATCAATGGGAGCTTAATGGAGAATTTGAAGATATGAATAATGGAAAATGGCCAAGAAAATGACAATTTTAAGCATGAAGGAATGAAAATGCCTCAAAATTTTCAATGTCATTTTAGGAGATAACACAATGAATGCTAGCAAATTTGGTTTAAATAGCAAGCTTGTTGTGGCATAATTTTGACTAAGTATTGGCATAAAGCAATGTTTAATAGAATATAATCTACAAAAGACATGAAGCTACATAAGCATGAGTTCTCAAAACCATAGAAATTTGAGTAGTCAGAGTCCAAGGAGTCATCTCATAAATCTTATGCCCCCAATCTCTCCAACCCTCTACCAATTTCCTAAAGGTGCATACATTTTGTATAAGTGTGGGGCACTCACATGAAGTTGATGGTCAAAAAAGTGGAAATGGGGTCCGCAAGGATGGGCACACACATGAACATGCTCACATTCTCAGAAACATGCACACAAGCTTGCCAACTCAATGTCAAGTAAATGTTTTCAAGAAAAAATGTGATTTCCTAAGCATGTGTGCACTGCTGTAATTATTTATTTGGAAAACATCGTGGTTTCTTTCTTACCTAATTGTGCAGTGCATTTTGAGGAGGCATTGAGAAATTTGAAGAGGCATTGTAGGAGTGTTAACTTCTTGTTTGACTAGTTCTATGTATGTTTTCTAAACCTTCTTCTATTTTTTTTTTCATATTTTTTTTTTAATTATAAAAACAAACAAAATGATATTTTTCTCTCTTTAAATGCAACATATTTAAATCACATGGAGCTTGCACTTGAATAAAACCCAAACCCACCATCACTAAATGAAGATAGAACAAACCCCAACCCATAAACATGAAATGCAAACTTTGATATTGATGTAGTTCTTAGGTCATTAAGATCCCCGATACAATATTTAAGAAACACTAGAGAGCCCTCATGCCTTTCACTAGCTACATTAGTGGATACCATTTTTTCTTCAATCGCTAATGCCCAAGGCCAGTTATCGCACATTTCTATTTACATGGCTAGAATGTTTGAGTATATAGGACAAGTTTGGATAGAAACCAAGTCAATGATCTAAACATTTCAAAACAAGATTTGATAGCCTTGTTTATTGACCCGATATCTAGAACACAACCTAGAGTGAGAAAGAAGTGTATTTTCATGGACTAGTGCACCCACCAAAATTTTGTAGACAACTGAATGGACAGGTGGCTCATGGTTTTTAACAACCCCCCTGAAATAATAAGGAGGTCCCATTGTATTTCCTTAGAAAATTGTGGGCTCAATTTATCTTGGGTCACCATGTCAACTACTTTGATATTGGTGAATTGCAAGGGGTGGGTCATGGGTCCACATAAGATCAAAAAGATACTAGGAGTGATCCATTGAGAGGGCCTCATCCTCTTAGGTGGAGGCCTAACCCCCCTACCCAACATCCTCCCATATCATAAAATAGTAGCCAGACTCAAATCTCCATTTTCATCTTGACCCATAGCATAGTACAACATAGCACATTCACAACAATATCTCCCCAAGAGGGATCTTCAGGTGATGTTGGTGGAGGGGTTGGGTCTTCAAACCCTACAACAAAGTCTATCTAGGAGAGACCACATGGACATAGTAGGCATTATATATATAGTTACAAATCGCTAGTTTTATATATAGTTTATTGTGCGATTTTTTCCAATATCTAATAATTTCATTTGTGTAGTTAAAATCCAAGAGTAGACTTTCATCACCTCCAAATGCATTAGTGACAATTTCCAACATTGATGCAATAATGATAGTTTCCATCATTGAATTCCCCCCGTATATAGGTGAAATCCCCCTTGGATTAGGTCTCCTTCGATCCAAGATAGAAGGAAAAAAAATGGACACTAAATTCCCCTTAAGACTAATTTATATGTCCATTAATGAAATCAGAAGAGAGAGAGAAAGAGGAAAATATGGATGATTACCTCTTTCATGTAGGTTTTCCTCATTGCTCCAACTGTTGAACTTTATCTCCAATCTTCAAGTATGGAAGTAGCCCTCCTGCAAGAGATGAGACAATCCTTTTCTTCTACCGTATATCATTAGATGAAAGTAGATTTATCTATGCCGGACTTAAACAAGACAAATATAAGCATTCATGAAATGAACAATGTAGACATTAATAGAAATAAGACAAGTTATATATTAAAAGTGGAAAGAAATGGAATATTTACAACCTCAATGACGATGCTGCAACAATTCCTCCAAGTTCTCATTTTTCTAGCCCCTTCGTGGATTACCAGATGATAGGTATGATGCAATGAACTACCTCCTCACAAGATCAAAGGTTAGACACTCTGAAAACCCTTCTCCCTCTCTCTTGAATGTCACAAGATCATAGTTATGACATTCCCAAGTTCCCTTCTTAATCTCTCACATAAGGAATTTGAATAATTTTCTAATTGAGAACTTACTCAACAATCCAAGGAAAAGATCACTCACTAGATCCACTAAATTGGGATCTCCAATATTTTTAGGGAGAAAATATCTCTCAAGGAGTTTAGGGAGGAAATATCTCTCAAGATCCATCAAATTAGGATACTGACTTGAGAAAATCTCTCAACCATCCATGAGACTCTCAACTTCTCCTTGAGATTAGGAAACTAGATGTGAGGTGGAATCTCACACTAAATTAATTTAATTTTTTCAATAAAAGTGAATAATAAATGTGCACATAGTATTTTGAACTTCATGTGATAAATTTCTCCCTCAACATGTTTAGGGATCATGAAAAACACTCCCTCACTTAAGGGTGACAAATATGTTTGTAACATATGCCCCATAAAGTGTGAGGTCAGAAGAAAAGTTGATGGTCGAAACACTTTAAAAATATGTGTGCAAAGGGTGTTGGAATAGGAGAGCCTAGTGGAAGATGCAATTAAACATCAAACAATTTATACATATCATCCATGAGGTAGGCATACCCATGCTCGAAATACACTTGACTCAAAGCATGGTTGTTGACCAATACATTATGGATCCATGAAAGTACTGAATAATGATATGGCCACCAAATATACATCGTGGATCCATACCTCCATGACTAAATCAGGTTGTATCCATGAAAGAATACATAGTGGAGTTACGGTATGAGAAAACATAACCATAGACCAATACAAAGTGGATCTATGTGAAAACATATACATCAGTGAGATTGCCAGCATGATGAAGATATTGGAATCTTCTAAGTACTCAAATAGTCTCCATCGCAACCTGGGTGTCTGAGCAGTGCCCAAGGTCTTCATCTCAATCCCACAATGGTATGAATCTATCCATGTGAATATATGTCTTGATGTCAAACATGGTAGAAACCAATTGATTACCAATCATTGATTCATATCATTAACAAGAACGAGGGAAAACACCAATGATGAAAATGACTCCCAAGGTACCCTAATACATTCCAAAAAATGTGAACAAATGAGTTGAAGTTGAAAACTCATGGAATCATTCGATCAGAGACCAATTATGTAAAATTTCTATGGAAGGTGAGGAGACTTTCCATTGATGCATGAAGATTCCAAGGTACTAACTAGTTTCTAAGTCTAATTCCTAGATAATGTGTTAAAGTCAATAGGAACGGACTTGTCGAAGGAGGGCCATGATGTATCCCCCATCATCGACATGAAACTGAAATAGGAAAGTCATGTAAGATGATAGATCAAATGAGCACAAAATGACATAAGGATGAAGGTTGGTAATACTACAGAGTGGTTGGTTTGTAGTGAAACTTCCCTTGAACATTGTGAGGCACAAAAACTGACTTGGCAACATTGACTCGAGTAGATAAGAACCAAAACATAGTGCAACGATCACATGGGAACTCTTCGAATAAAGGAGTAGAGATAAATCATTCCATTGGTATGAATCAAATACAATTATATTACCCAACTATAATACAAGACACAAACATTTGCCATGTTCAACGGTGACAAAAACTAGTTTCCATAATGCTTTCCAAAAAATTGACCCACTTCCCTCAAATTTTCCCCCACCATGAATGATGAGTACCTATTTCTTTTTAAATGAGATTGAGGAGGATAATAGATGTTCAGTATAGCTCATCTTCAATGATTCCCCCATAACATATTTAATGAACTTGAAAAAGGAGGGGTTCGATCCCATATATCCCATATCAGTCCTTCAATGTATAATTTTATGAGCCCAAAGAAGGTAAAATCAACAGTATTTTCATGTTTAGAGAGTCTGAAAGGAACTTAAAGAAGACTCCAAGGGTATTATTTTTCATAAATTAGTCCCCCAAGCCCGAAAAAGTATAAAACAATACAAGGGAGAACTCTTCTAGCCAAGGTTGACTAGAGTATTCATTTTTTGTAATTAGTTCATCCGGTCCGAAAAAAAGGGTTAAACTTACATCGAATAGACACCCTTTCAAATCATTTTAATGAGTGTGAAAGGAAACAAGGTCACTCGAAAATCATTTCATTTTTAGAGAGTCTAAAAGGAACTTAAAGGAGACTCCAAAGAGTTCCTTTTTCATACAGTTTTTACGAGCCCGAAAAGGTGATAAAAATATGCTCGGTTATCTTCTTCATTTTTTAATGAGCTTGACACAGAGAATAAAAATGTTCTCGGGGTTGGTTTCATTTTTACACAATCTTGAAACCATCAAATGAAACTTTTCTCTAGAGAGATTTCATTTTTACGTGAGCTTGAAACAAGAAAATAAACTATGCTTGGGGCTGGTTTCATTTTTACGCGATCTTGAAACTAGAAAATAAATTATTTTCGAGGTTGGTTTCATTTTTACACGATCTTGAAACCGAAAATAAAACTATGCTCGAGGTGATACTTATTGGTGGGTTTCTTCCCAAGATGATGTCCATAGGTTGGTACTTTTCCCCCAACATAATCAATAGAGGCTAGTGGCTTAACTCCAACATGATTCCCATAGGATGGAGACATGCCCTCTAATATTTATTTCATCCATTGAATCTTCTTCCGCACTCAATCAAAATTCTAGCTACTAAGAGGAAAAGTTTCATTGGAGGGGGAGGAAGAAAGAGGATCAATTGACACATGCAAAAGAAACGAAGGTTCAGTTATGAGATCTAGTGAAAGAATCAACTCAATATTTACAATATCTATCAAAAGACTCGACTCAATGTTTATGAGATCTAGTGAACGACTTGATTCAACATTTACGAGATATAGTGAAAGACTCAACCCAATCGGAGGGGGGTTTGTTTCATTTTTTAACAAGATTGACACAGAAAATTAACTATGCTCATGGTTATGTATTTCATTTTTTAATGAGCTTGATAGATGAAAATAACTATGATTGTGATCATCTGTTTCAATTTTTAATGAGATTGACATAGAAACATGAACTATGCTCGTAATCCTCTGTTTCTTTTTTTAACGAGCTTGACACATAAATGGGAAATTTGCTTGAAACCCTTGATTGTGGCTTCCAAGAAGTCTTCATTAGATGGAATAACAACACTCTAGAAGGAATACATTTCAAGGGAATCAGTATGGGTAATGAGGGAAAGATCAGGCTTCAAATCCCTTATTGAGTGTTTCACCATGTCAACTACCAAATCTAAGTCCAAATAAGATGAGCATGCAGCGAGCGGCTCCTTCTCATTAGTAATTGAAGGCATGGGACATAATGCCACATAATTAAACTGTGGCTGGAGGGATACCACTTGTATAGAAGGATCATTCAAGGGAGTTGGATGTTTGATAGTCAGATCAGGACCAACGAATGAAACCTGTTGAATGGTCATAATGTTTTTATTATGAGATAAATTCATCACTCGAAAGAGTGTGGACATGAAAACTTTCATAGCGTGAACATAATCCTTCCCAAGGAGAAAATCAAACTCCAAGGGGCCTTGGATTACCATAACATCGATATAGATAGTTTTCCCTCCTAAGATGATGGGAATCTAAGGAAGGATCCCTAAAGGTTCGCTATATCTTCTATTTAAATCCCACAGATGATGGGTCACCGACACAAACTGGGGGGAACCAATAGTTGGCCAAGAATTTGAGGATTGAATACTAACAGAATCTCCTTCGTCTATAATAGTGTGATGTATCATGATATTATCACAAACCTACAATGGGATTTGTAAAGGAGGGTAGGAAGGAAGACGAGGCTCCGCCAGCCTATCCCAATCAAAGGAAATTACCTCAGTACTTAGAGGGGGTTCTGTTGAAACATGTGAAATGCCCCCTTGTCTAGAGAAATATGAAGTGGCAATAAGAACCTGAGCGGTATCCACTTCACTCTCTGAGGGAAGAGTGGGATTGATCGAGGATTGTATTGGATTGACCACTTTATTAACTTCACTCTCCAAGGGGAGAGCAGGATCGATTGAGAATGGAATCGGACCAACCACTTCATCAACCAATGGTTGGTTGGGAGAAGGTTCATGGGAAGCAACTGGAGATTATTTCTAGGAAATCACAATGTCTTCCAAAAATTGTGAATCTTCATCCATATGAGGTAAAAGGTAAGTGCGTTGCATTTCTCTGCAAAACCAACAAGGAATCTTGACTTGACCCTTTTTTCCCCAAATATGATGATTATTGGTTGATGGATTGTCATCATCATGATGTTCAAAGGCCAGCGATGTGGGTTGTTGGGAACTCATAGACCACACTTCTAATACCTTTGGAAGGCTAGGGAAATCCATAAGAAGGTGGTCACCCTTACAAAGCCTGCAAGGGAATTTGGACTTGCGACATGTGTAGGTAGACTTGTCAATATCATCAACACTCCGAGCATGTTTAACAGTGGTTGGTTGATTCCCCCCTTGTTTATTTTTCTTCTTATTAATATTCATTTTCTTCTTCTTCTTAGCGATCTAGTTACTAACATCAAGGATTTCACCAGGAAAAGAAGAAGAAAGGGAAGAAGATGCAACAAGTGAAGAAGGCAAAGGGTCAACATGAGGTTGATGTTCTTGGGGTGGAGGACTTGCATTCGAAGCACCAAGATCATTTGGGATCACCAGAGTGGAAAACAACCAGACCGTTAACTTTATGGTGAATCCTGGAAGACTCAATGTAGTAATATAGGGGGGACCAACATTTTCAAAACAAGGAAAAACAAAAGGTTACCCATGAAAAAGTGTTAGGATATTTAGACACTTAGGATTTAGTTAAGATCTACTTGGTATAATGTGTCATTAGGTAAAAGTGTGTTTCATAGTGTGTTTCTTAAGTATGCATTAGTATA
>JASDQU010738676.1:124863-142007 GCA_032191745.1 Picea mariana
TCTCGACTTCTCCTTGAGATTAGGAAACTAGATGTGAGGTGGAATCTCACACTAAATTAATTTCATTTTTTCAATAAAAATGAATAATAAATGTGCACATAGTATTTTGAACTTCATGTGATAAATTTCTCCCTCAACATGTCTAGGGATCATGAAAAACACTCCCTCACTTAAGGGTGACAAATATGTTTGTAACATATGCCCCATAATGTGTGAGGTCAGAAGAAAAGTTGATGGTCGAAACACTTTAAAAATATGTGTGCAAAGGGTGTTGGAATAGGAGAACCTAGAGGAAGATGCAATTAAACATCAAACAATTTATACATGTCATCCATGAGGTAGGCATACCCATGCTCAAAATACACTTGACTCAAAGCATGGTTGTTGACCAATACACTATGGATCCATGAAAGTACTAAATAATGATATGGCCACCAAATATGCATCGTGGATCCATACCTCCATGACTCAATCGGGTTGTATACATGAAAGAATACATAGTGGAGTTACGGTATGAGAAAACATAACCATAGACCAATACAAAGTGGATCTATGTGAAAACATATACATCAGTGAGATTGCCAGCATGATGAAGATATTGGAATCTTCTAAGTACTCAAATAGTCTCCATCGCAACCTAGGTGTCTGAGAAGCTCCCAAGGTATTCATCTCAATCCCACAATGGTATGAATCTATCCATGTGAATATATGTCTTGATGTCAAAAATGGTAGAAACCAATTGATTACCAATCATTGATTCATATCATTAACAAGAACGAGGGAAAACACCAATGATGAAAATGACTCCCAAGGTACCCTAATACATTCCAACAAATGTGAACAAATGAGTTGAAGTTGAAAACTCGTGGAATCATTCGATCAAAGACCAATTATGTAAACTTTCTACTGAAGTCGAGGAGACTTGCCATTGATGCATGAAGATTCCAAGTACTAACTAGTTTCTAAGTCTAATTCCTAGATAATGTGTTAAAGTCAACAGGAACAGACTTGTCGAAGGAGGGCCATGATGTATCCCCCATCATCGATATGAAACTGAAACAGGAAAGCGATGTAAGATGATAGATAAAATGAGCACAAACTAACATAAGGATGAAGGTTGGTAATACTGCAGAGTGGTTGGTTTGTAGTGAAACTTCCCTTGAACATTGTGAGGCACAAAAACTGACTTGGCAACATTGACTCGAGCAGATAAGAACCAAAACATAGTGTAACGATCACATGTGAACTCTTCGAATAAAGGAGTAGAGATAAATCATGTGATTGGTATGAATCAAATACAAGTAGATTACCCAACTATAATACAAGACACAAACATTTGCCATGTTCAACGGTGACAAAAAACAGTTTCCATAATGCTTTCCAAAAAACTGACCCACTTCCCTCAAATTTCCCCCCACCATTAATGATGAGTACCTATTTCTTTTTAAATGAGATTGAGGAGGATAATCGATGTTCAGTATAGATCATTTTCAATGATTCCCCCATCACATGTTTAATGAACTTGAAAAAGGAGGGGTTCGATCCCATATATCCCATATTAGTCCTTCAATGTATAATTTTATGAGCCCAAAGAAGGTAAACTCAACGGTATTTTCATGTTTAGAGAGTCTAAAAAGAACTTAAAGAAGACTCCAAGGGTATTATTTTTCATAAATTAGTCCCCCAAGCCCAAAAAAATATAAAACAATACAAGGGAGAACTCTTCTAGCCAAGGTTGACTAGAGTATTCATTTTTTGTAATTAGTTCATCCGGTCTGAAAAAAAGGGTTAAACTTACATTGAATAGACGCCCTTTCAAATCATTTTAACGAGTGTGAAAGGAAACAAGGTCACTCGACAATAATTTCATTTTTAGAGAGTCTAAAAAGAACTTAAAGGAGACTCCAAAGAGTTCCTTTTTCATACAGTTTTTACGAGCCCGAAAAAATGATAAAAATATGCTTGGTTATCTGCTTCATTTTTTAATGAGCTTGACACAGAGAATAAAAATGTTCTCGGGGTTGGTTTCATTTTTACACAATCTTGAAACCATCAAATGAAACTTTTCTCTGGTTTGGTTTCATTTTTACGTGAGCTTGAAACAAGAAAATAAACTATGCTCAGGGTTGGTTTCATTTTTATGCGATCTTGAAACTAGAAAATAAATTATGTTCGGAGTTGGTTTCATTTTTACACGAGCTTGAAACCGAAAATAAAACTATGCTCGAGGTGATACTTATTGGTGGGTTTCTTCCCAAGATGATGTCCATAGGTTGGTAGTTTTCCCCCAACATAATCAATAAAGGCTAGCGGCTTAACTCCAACATGATTCCCATAGGATGGAGACATGCCCCCTAATCTTTATTTCATCTGTCGAATCTTCTTCCGCACTCAATCAGAATTCTAGCTACTAAGGGGAAAAGGTTCACCGGAGCGGGAGGAAGAAAGAGGATGAATTGACACATGCGGAAGAAATGAAGGTTCAGTTATGAGAACTAGTGAAAGAATCAACTCAACATTTACGATATCTATCAAAAGACTCGACTCAATGTTTATGAGATCTAGTGAAAGACTTGATTCAACATTTACGAGATATAGTGAAGGACTCGACTCAATTAGAGGGGGGTTTGTTTCATTTTTTAACGATATTGACATAGAAAATTAACTATGCTCATGGTTATGTATTTCATTTTTTAATGAGCTTGATAGATGAAAATAACTATGATCATGATCATCTGTTTCAATTTTTAATGATATTGACATAGAAACGTGAACTATGCTCGTAATCCTTTGTTTCATTTTTTAACGAGATTGACACATAAATGGGAAATTTGCTTTAAACCCTTGATTGTGGCTTCCAAGAAGTCTTCATTAGATCGAATAACAACACTCTAGAAGGAATACATTTCAAGGGACTCAGTATGGGTAATGAGGGAAAGATCAGGCTTCAAATCCCTTATTGAGTGTTTCACCATGTCAACTACCAAATCTAAGTCCAAATAAGATGAGCATGCAACAAGAGGCTCCTTCTCATTAGTAATTGAAGGCATCAGACATAATGCCACATAATTAACCTATGGCGGGGGGGATACCACTTATATAGAAGGAGCATTCAAGGGAGTTGGATGTTCGACAGTCAAATCAGGACCAACGAATAAAAACTGGTGAATGATCATAATGTTTTGATTATGAGATAAATTCATCACTCGAAAGAGTGTGGACATGAAAAATTTCATAGCGTAAACATAATCCTTCCCAAGGAGAAAATCAAACTCCAAGGGGCCTTGGATTACCACAACATCGATATAGATAGTTTTCCCTCCTAAGATGATGGGAATCTAAGGAAGGATCCCTAAAGGTTCGCTATATCTTCTATTTAAATCCCACAGATGATGGGTCACTGACACAATTTGGGGGGAACCAATAGTTGGCCAAGCATTTGAGGATTGAATACTAATAGAATCTCCTTCATATATAATAGTGTGATGTATCATGATATTATCACAAACCTGCAATGGCATTTGTAAAGGAGGGTAGGAAGGAAGACGAGGCTCCGCCAGCCGATCCCAATCAAAGGAAATTACCTCGGTACTTAGAGGGGGTTCTATTGAAACACGTGAAATGTCCCCTTGTCTAGAGAAATATGAAGTGAAAATAAGAACCTGAGCAGTATCCATTTCACTCTCTAAGGGAAGAGTGGGATCGATTGAGGATTGTATTGGACTGACCACTTTATTAACTTCACTCTCCAAGGGGAGAGCGGGATCAATCGAGGATGGAATCAGACCAACCACTTCATCAACCAATGGTTGGTTGGGAGAAGGTTCATGGGAAGCAACTGGAGGTTGTTTCTAGAAAATCACAATGTCTTCCAAAAATTGTGAAGCTTCATCCATATGAGATAAAAGGTAAGTGCGGTGCATTTCTCTGCAGAACTAGCAAGGAATCTTGACTTGACCCTTTTTTCCCCAAATCTGATGATTATTGGTTGATGGGTTTTCATCATCATGATGTTCAAAGGCTGGCGATGTGGGTTGTTGGGAACTCATAGACCACACTTCTAATACCTTGGGAAGACTAGGGCAATCCGTAAGAAGGTGGTCACCCTTACAAAGCCTGCAAGGGAATTTGGACTTGCGACATATGTAGGTAGACTTGTCAATTTCATCAACAATCCAAGCATGTTTAACAGTGGTTGGTTGATTCCCCCCTTGTTTATTTTTCTTCTTATTAATATTCATTTTCTTCTTCTTCTTAGCGATCTAGTTACTAACATCAAGGATTTCACTAGGAAAAGAAGAATAAAGGGAAGAAGATGCAACGAGCGAAGAAGGCAAAGGGTCAACATGAGGTTTATGTTCTTAGGGTGGAGGACTTGCATTCGAAGCACCAAGAGCATTTGGGATCACCGGAGTGGAAAAAAACTAGACTGTTAACCTTATGGTGAATCCAGGAAGACTCAATGTAGTAATATAGGGGGGACCAACATTTTCAAAACAAGGAAAAACAAAAGGTTACCCATGAAAAAGTGTTAGGATATTTAGACACTTAGGATTTAGTTAAGATCTACTTGGTATAATGTGTCATTAGGTAAAAGTGTGTTTCTTAAGTATGCATTAGTATACATTTGTAGTTAGGAAATCCGACGGTCATGATATGTTCCCAACGTAGACTGATATGACGATTCATATTCTCCTTGATCTTAATGACTACATTGATTCATGGCTTAACACCTAATTGGTCCATTATATCTATTTAAATAGCATGGAGGGTCATTTGTAGATGATCAATTATGACCAACTCTCTTGTAAATCTCTCTATAACCTGTTTCTTTTGCATTAATAAATTGCTCCAAGTGGCCACATTGGTTGGGGCCACGGATGTTTCCCCGTAGGGGTTTTACCACATCAAAATATCGGTGTGTCGATAATTGATCTGGTTGAGTGATTGATTGTTGAAGGTGTTCTTCCTCTATTGGAATACCTGTGTTGTCGAACATTGTATCAGAGCAGGTTTGAAGACTCGCTCTCATTGTAGATCGAGATCGTGAAGCCAAGTTGCCTCATCTCTAGTTTATACCATTTTCGTACATTTTTGGGTTGAGAGGATTGTTCCATTGCATCTATAGCATTTGTTTCAGTGAGGAATGATTTTTGTTTCACTCGAAATGGCTTTTTTTTTTCCCAAGATATGACCATTTCAGTGAGATCCGAAGGTATAAAGTGTGAATACGCCCTTTTTAAAAATTTTGCAGAGTATTATTTCAGTTTATTTCAGTCTTCTATTTTGTTTTTGGGTTGCTACTCTTTTGGATCTACGTATTCTCTTTTCCCCATGCTCTGTGTGATCTTGAAAAATTATAAACATGTTGGAAAGGATGCATTTTCTGGGTAAGCTAACCAAGATCTAACCCTTGTTGACATAGAGAAGCGAAATTGTTTTCTTGTGTGAAAATATATTTTTATCAGCAGGCTCTCCAAGGCCATCAACAACAACAATCCTCCTTCTAAACAATACAATATGTTTTTCACTAGATCACTTAGTTAAAAGTTTTCTTATTAAGTAAGAGTTCTTGAGTTTAAGTCACATTTTTGGTTCATACATCCATTGTAAAGTGTATTCCACTTCAAGTATAAAAGTGAATCACTATAAGTAGCTTTATTTTAAAGTTATTTATTTTGGATGCAAGTTTCTTTTATAAAGTAAATTCATTGTAAAAGTGATCCCCGCTTCTTTTTATAAAAGTGGGTCACTTCATAAAGCAACTTATTTGTAAAAGTGGTGTTATTTGAAGGGGTATCACCACATGGACCAACTTCTACTTGCCACATGGCTCTTTGGTTACCATATATGCCTTTTTTTGAAAAGGGAATAAATTTCACATCCGAAGTCCATTTTCAGTGTTGTTTTTTTTAAATAGCCTAATTTTTCGAGATCCTTCCATCTAGAACATCATTTTCTTTTTTAAAATCCATAGTATCTGCATATTTAATATGGTTTCTTCAAGTGATATTTTGCTTACTAGCACCTATTTATTTTTCTACTTAAGAAGTTAACTAGATTAATGTTCTTTTACTTATTAAACCATTAGCACAATAATTGCATATAAAGGATCACTGAAAGAATAACATTCACAACATGCACAAGATTTACCCTGGGAAAACCCCCTAAGTGGAAAAACCCATCAAACTTCCTCAATATAGATTTTCCAACCAAGAACAATGCTTCTCTCCAAGAGAGAACTAACAAAGAAAAATATCCTCCTCTAACCCTTGACTAGGGAAGAGTAGCACACCACTTAACCAATATACATCCAAGAGATAAACCAAAACCCTCAACCAAGTCACCTCCTAGCTACAGTAGTGTCTCCCTCTCAAAATTGTGCACGTTTTCTCTTGGTTGCAGAGCTAGTGAGTGAGTGTGCAAATGAACCATTGGTCTCCCTTATAAATAGTGGTTTGGTCAACCTAAAATTAGGTTTGGGATGACCTGTTACTTTACCCTTTTATTTTATGTTTCACATGTCAAGGAACAATAGGGCCAACTTTTACAAAGGCAGAATAGGGCCTAATTAACAAATATAATATAATAATATTATTTAGGGTTTGTCTAGGTCAAATAAAATAAGGATGTCTTCTGAAGCTATTCAATCTTCAACACTCCCTCTTAGCAGGGAAGGTATTTTTCTTGTCATGGTCATCATCACTGCTTCTACACTTCTGCATACTTGGTCATTGCCTTGTTGTCAATATCGAATCTATATATCATAAGAACTTATGCACTTTCACCATCCTTTTGTACTGGAGTAACATACCAGCTTGTTTTGAAGTACCAACCTAAATTGGGGTAGCATCCCAGCCTATGTTGGATTTACCAACCTACATTGGGTTAGTGTACTAGCCTACGTTGGATTTACCAACTTGCATTGGGGTAGCATACCAACCTATGTTGGAGTTACCAACCTACGTTGGGGTAGCATACCAACCTGCATTAGGGTTACCAACCTATGTTGGGGTAGCGTACCAACCTGCATTAGAGTTACCAACCTGTACAAGGGTAGCATACCATCCTGTGTTGGGGTCTTTGTTGGGGTTACCAACATGTGTTGGGGTAGTGTACCATCCTGCATTGAGTTTACCAACCTGCATTGGGGTAGTGTACCAACTTGGGTTGGGGTTACCAACATGCGCTGGGGTAGCATACCAACTTGCGTTGGGGTAGAGTACTAGCCTTCGTTGGGGTTACCAACCAATTCCAGGGTAGCATACCATCCTGCATTGGGGTTACCAACCTACGCTGGGGTAGTTTTCTCTACCGGGGATCTCATCACTTCCCTCTACTGGGGATCACATCACTTTCCTCTACTAGGGATCACATCACTTCCCACTACTGGGGAACACATCACTTCCTACTACTGGGGAACACATCACTTCCCGCTACTGAGAAACACATCACTCCCTCTCATGAGGGTAAATCCTTCTAGACAACACCAAGTTCATATCTAAAGTATTCTAGCTTCTCTCTCGATAGAGTCTTAGTCAACACGTCTACTTCTTGTTCATTGGTAGGAGCATATTGGAGATTTAATGCTCCCTTATGCATCATCTCTCAGATATAATGGTACTTGATCTCGATATGCTTGGACTTGTCATGACACACTGGATTCACTAAAGAATTTATGCAACTCTGGTTGTCATAAAAGATACAGGCTTCCTCCAACTCGAGATCAAACAATTATGTAATAAACTTCCGAAGCCACACTTCTTCGCCACAAGTTGGCCATGATGCCACATAGTATGCCTCTATGTAATTGAGTGCCATATAGGTATTCTTCTCACTGATTCATGAGATCACAGCTGATCCAATATGGAATCAACATTCGGATTTATTTTTTCGGTCTGTGACACTTCCTACCCAATATGAATCTGTGTAGTCCTACAATCTTATGTCACAATCCAAGATATATATGGGTCCATAATCGATTGTACCCTTTAGGCACCTCATCACATGTTTTTCCATAATCAGGTGAACATGTCTAGGATCAATCATTTAATGAATCACTGTGTTCACCACAAAACATATATATATCCTTGTGTTCTTTCAAATATATCAATGAACCATTTTTCCCATCACATTGTACCAAACTAGTACACTTTCTTAGCTGCAACTCAATCTGCAAAATCATGTGCTAGCTCTATGTTTTTTTCTGCAAAGCACTATCTGTCTCACTACCTGAGAGTATGTCCTCTACTCTCTCTGCCACTGTTCCTTCTGGAACTAAGACTTTGCACCTATAGTTGTTCTTTTTGAAGTTGAGAATGACTGCTCCATTCTCACTATAGCTTCTGAACTTTGATAATAGCTAATCTATTCTATCACAAAAATAGCTTCATATGAAATTGAGAGTGGCTCAATAACTGACACTGAGGGTAACTTATCCTTTTTCTTTGGAGCTAACTCAATCTTCTATTGTATTCAAGTCTCCATGGCCCAACTCATGTACGACGCCAACTGGCACTGGAGATAACACAATCTCAAATACAAGGACTGTCATACTTGCTCCCTTTGAATCTCATACTGTGTTGGCTTCTTTTAATGAATCATGTTATATATATATATATATACTTCTTCTAATTACTGGAGAAAGTGGCTCGTCATAGTCTTCTCCCTCTTGTTGGGAGAATCCTCTGGACACAAATCAGGCTTTGTACATTTCTGTGAATGGTCCTGGGGAGATTTCTCTTCCTTACTAGATCATGAGGGTTGAATCCCTATGAAATCTAGCTTCTTCTAAGATGTTACTTGGTGGGGCCACCTACCTCACCACTGGTGGAGCCATCTGTTTCTCATGATATGGATCGTTAATGCTATATGGATTTGCATCCTGCAAAGTGTCATAGGACCATATTGGTCTCTTCATGGTTACTACAATGATTTTGGGTAGGCCCTTTTGGCTCTACTAACTCTTCCTAGTGATCCAAAGAGCGATTAACTACACTAGAGGGATTTTTTATGTCATCTATGGAGACTTTTGATCCTCATTATCTATCTCCATATGAGATGTTTTGTATCTAGCAAAAGTAGCTTCTTCTTCTTCTTCGGTACATGGATGTATACGATCATGTATACAACTTGGATAGTCTGCTCCATGTCTCATCTAACATGTTTCATCCTGCAACCATCACTATATATCCCTCATGGTTATCACATGTGACCTACCCAGAAAAAGAACAACAAGAGAGAAATAGTAGACAAGAATAATACTCTTTATAATAATAATATAATAATAATAGCGAGAATAATTGTCAAAGTGGCTCCTTCATAGCTATTACTTGTGACCTTCCTGAAAAAAGATCCAAAAGTAAAAAATACAATAATAAGAAATGAGAGAAACAGTCTTCTAGTGTTCTGATCAATCATTCTTCCATGGTAACCTGGAAACAAAACAAGAAGTTTCTCCTAGAGGAGAAGTTAGTTATATCTAGTAAATGATTACAATAAGCATTTATTTCAATAGTGCTCTCATGCTACCAAGTATTCAAAATATTTTCAAAGATTGTTATCACAACTATAGTCTTTACTTGTAATGTGGCAGATATCAAACTTGATACGTGCTAATTTGAATCTTATCAATTTAATCAATCAAACCTATAACCTGGAGTCTTTTCCTCATGAATGAGTGTTGTTTGTTTTCTTCTAAGTCTCCTTCACTCAAGATGACAAGTATTCTCTTCAACCTATCCTTTATACTAAGATAATATGTCTTCTTGACATAAATCTAAATTAGAGAATAAGTTGTATAATCTCAACCTTAATCAATCTAATACTTTGACTTTAATTTTGACCAATGGTCAGTATGATAGTCAATAACTTCAACAGATCAAAATACAACCTAGTTGTTTATAAGATCACAATAATTCCATAACAAATAGAGGCATATCAAATTAATCAAAATTGTGGTGCATTGTTTCTCTGAATGTGGTGGATCTGAGATTCTTTTGGATCTACAATTGTTGTTTAGACAAAAGATCATTTCTCCTGTAAATGCCCTTTAAAATATTGATACAGTTTAAACATATGTAAGTACATACCTTTGATAGTATCAACAGGTAGTGGCACCATCCGACAACAGTGGAAAGAAATAAAGAACCTTTAAAACTTCAAAGGTGCTTCAACTTGTAATTTAAAGGTAGCTAGAGATTTTCTAGGGTAGCGCACACTAGGACAATCAAAAATCAGTCCCAACACTTCACACAAATTTTTATTGCAACTGGTGTTGCAACTGGCACAAAAAATGGCATGAAGGAACTAGCACTGCAATTGCAACTGATACTGTAACAATAATTGACATTGTAACTGCAATTGATACTGCAACCTAGGGTTTTATGAGAAAACCCTAATTTCTCAAACTTCAATTTTTGGAATTCTAATATAGGGACTAGATGCGCCCTCCTAGGGAGAGATCCTAGATGGTATTACTTTTTCCAATGTCCTTCAGCAAGGTGGATGATGTCACCTTTTAGGGTTTATGTAGAAACCCTAATTTCTAAAACTTGTCTAAAACTAAAAATTGTTCTAGGGAAAAGGTGCGTTAGAGTTAGGATAGTCTTCCTACACCCTTAGCTTCTTCAGCGAGTTCTTATGTGCTATGAAAATCTCTTCTTTCAGGCCCACTTTGACACTGTATTGATTTTTCTACTTAAGCAGTTAACTGGATTAGTGTTCTTTTACTTATTAAACCATTATCACAATAACTGCATACAAAGGATCACTGAAAAAATAACATGCACAACATGCACAAGATTTACACTGGGAAAACCCCCTAAGTGGAAAAACCCAACAAAGTTCCTCAATATATGTTTTCCAACCAAGAACAATGCTTCTCTCCAAGAGAGAACTAACAAAGAATAAGTTCTCCTCTAACCCTTGACTAGGGAAGAGTAGTGCACCACGTAACCAATATATATCCAAGAGATAGACCAAAACCCTCCACCAAGTCACCTCCTAGCTGCAATAGTGTCTCCCTCTCAAACTTGCACACTTTTCCTCTTGGCTATAGATCTAGTGAGTGAGTGTGCAAATGAGGTGTTGGCCTATGTTATAAATAGTGGTTTGGCCAGCCTAAAATTAGGTCTAGGATGACCTATTCCTTTACCCTTTTATTTTTTGTTTTACTTGTCAAGGCACAATAGGGTCGACTTTTACAAAGGAAAAATAGGGCCTAATTAACAAATATAATATAATAATATTATTTAGGGTTTGTCTTGGTCAAATACAATAAGGATATCTTCCTAAGCTACTCAATATTCAGCAACACCAACTACTTCCAATGAAAATCCCATGTGGAGGATTTATTAAGAAGTAAAAGATTGTACCAGATTACCATGGGAAAAGAAATGGAACCTACTGATGATGAAAATAAAATAAAAATGGGAAAATAGGAATGACGAAGCATGTGGACTGATTGGAATGCCCATCTCTTCTGATTTAATATTTCACCTTCAAGGAATTGATGACCCTGATGAAGCTTGGAAAAATCTTGAATTTTTTTTTGGTAAACACAATACCATTCGATCCCACTAGATAGAAAATTAGATAATGACTTTGAGTCCAAATAATTTTTCTTTCATTGAAGACTATTTATCTAATTTCAAAACACTTAGAATTTTATGTGAAGAATGTAACATAAAGCTAGAAGAAGAGCATTGCATATATATTATTCTTTCTAAGCTTGGTAATGCATATTCAATGTTTGTATCTACCTTCTATGCCACTAGAGAAGCTCTAGGGATTGCTTATAAAAATGTCTCTCTTGATTCCTTTTGTGATTCCTTAATAATAGAGAAATATAAGCTTGTGCAACTTGGAGTGGTCATCACTACCTCACATAAATGGGAGATCCATTAGATGGATGTTAAATCTTCCTTCTTGCACGGGGATTTACAAGAAGAAATCTACATGGAAAAATCTCCTTGCTATGTCCAGAATGATTTTATCCTTGTTTGTCACCTTAATAAATTTCTTTAACGTCTTAAGCAAGCTCCCCGGTCCTAGTATGCCAAAGTTGACAACTTTCTTATTGACACCAGATTTTCTAGATGCCATTATGATCCTAATGTCTATACCAAGAAAGTAGGAAGCCATATCATAATCTTTTTCCTTTATGTTGATGACCTTATCCTTAATGGTAGTGACTCGAAACTTTTAAACCATGTGAAAACCATCCTTAAGAAGAAATTTGAAATGATAGACTTAGGTTTTTGCACTATTTCCTTGGCCTCCATGTTTTGCAAACCAATGAAGGAATTTTTCTTTCCCAGTCTAAGTATTATTTTCACCTTCTTCATCTCTTCCACATGGAATATTGTAAAGTACTCCCTTCTCCCTTTCAGTATGGATTCAATCTTGTTGCCACATGTATTTCTCCCAAAGTTGATGCAACTTTGTACCATTAGTTAGTTGGTATCCTCTTATAAATGACTCATACATGTCCTGATCTTTCCTTCGTTGTCGGTATTGTTGTCTGGTATATGAAAACACCCCATGAAATCCATTAGAAAGAAACTAAAAGGATACTTCGATATGTTTGGGGTACAGTTCAATTCAGGATACATTACAGTTCAAGGGGCTCCTTTATTGGTTGGTTTCACTGATTTAGATCGGGCCGACGACCCTGATGATCAAAAGTATACTACAGGTTATGTTTTCAGCCTTGGTTCAGGACCTATCACCTGGGCCTGTAAGAAACAACATGATATTTTAGTTTCTTCAACAAAAGTAAGGTACCGAGCAGTGGTAAATGAAATTCAAGAAGCTTTGTGGCTTCAATGGATCCTTTCATAGTTTGGATTTCAACGAAAACATCCAACTAAACTTTGGTGCGACAATTGGAGTGCCATCAATCTCACCAAAGACCCAATTCAACATCAACACAACAAACACATCAATATACACATGCACTTAATCAGAAATCTCATTCATGATTGTGTTATTGAAGTGCTCTTTTTCCCTATAGAAGATCAAGTTGCATACATTTTCACAAAGTCTCTTAGAGAAGATAATTTTTCCAAAATTTGATCTATGTTAGGAGTTCATGAAGTTGTCATTAAGGGGGGATATGCTCTAATGCCTCCTTCCTTCTCCTATTGTTTCATTATTGTAAATCCTTCAATCCTATCCCAATTTGTTCTTATGGGGGGATGTTAGGATATTTAGATAGTTAGGATTTATTTAATATCTACTTGGTCTAATGTGTCATTAGGTTAAAGTGTGTTTCTTTAGTATGGATTAGTATGCATTTGTAGTTAGGAAATATGACGGTCATGATATGTTCCCGACATAGACTGATCTGACGATTCGTATTCTCCTTGATCTTAACAAATGAAATGATCCATGGCTTAACACCCAATTGGTCCATGATATCTATTTAAAGAGCATGGAGCATCATTTTTCGATGATCGATTGTGAGAAAATCTCTTGTATATATCTTTGTAATATTTTTATTTTGCATTAATAAATTGCTCCAAGTGGCCATGTTGGTTGGGGCCATGGATGTTTCCCCGTAGGGGTTTTACCATGTCAAAATATCGGTGTCTTGATCTTTGATCTGGTTGTGTGAGTGGTTACTGAAGGTGTTCAACCTCTATTGGAATACCTATGTTGTTAAACAAAAGGGGTTCTTTGGTTGGTAGTCCCAAAAAATATTTCCATAGACACAGACTCTACCTAGGGTCTTCTAAATAAAATAGCACACACTACCAAAGTCCCTATAAGATAAGAGCAAGAAAACAAATCCCTTGTTTCAGGGAAAAAGGAAGTAAGGATCTTCCAGATACAGGAGATGAGACCGTCAGAGAAGATATGAGAAAAAATTACCCACAACTACTATGTAATGGACATCTAGAGGTGAAAGTACCAGACACAACCAATTACCCTCCTAAGGAGCCAAAATCATGTGTTGTACATCTGTCTCAAGTACTGACAGTACCACCACTACAATCACCTGGGAAGGTAACCTAGGAAAAGCAACTAAGGATACCACTTCATGCTTGGTGGTTGGGAGGAATGGTCGTGGGAGAGGGATTATGTGAATGGGAAGGGAACATAAGACACATATCTTAGATATGAAGCAACTCAAATAGTGGTGTCACCCCGAGGAATTTCCACTACTAATATTTCCCCCTTGACTCGCATAACCCCACCGAGAGAGAGTGTTGGGGACCAGTCCAAGAACTTTTCTCAACTTCTCCTACTGCTTGAATCTTTTGTTAGAGGAGATTTCCCAAAAAACAATTCACATTACTAATGAATTTTTTCCCATTAGTGTTCCTAGTTTTCTTTCACTGGCCTTGGATAATTTACTCTCCACCCTACAACCAAGGCCCTAAAATACTAGACTTATTGGTTTTCTATAAATGAAAAAATTTAATTGATTTTAGATTATGCACTTGTTCCTTTTATGATTTTTGTTACTCAAAAGGGTAAATGGAAGTAAAACTTATGATGTGATCACTCTGAATCCAAGAAGAAATCAAAAGAAAATATGAATGGATTGCAATATTCAGTTTCGATGAAGCTTGTCTATAGAAAGGAAAAAGAGGTTTCAAGTAAAGAAACAAGTGTAACATTCAATGAAAAAAACATGAAATACTATTTGAATGCAAAGGGTGTTTGGTATATGAGTCAAAGAAACTATAGGATACGCGATTCTTGGCCCCCAGGGCTATGAGAGGAAAATGTTTTTAAAACACAATCTAAAAAATGCTCCACCCACTAACTAGAATGCAAGAATTATTGTTTGTTTTTTATTCAATGAAATGATTTCAAATGCAATGTTTTTTGCTTCCTTACTTTCAATGAAATATTTCAATGTTGAGGAAAAAGATTACGAAGAAAAAAATATAAACTAAATATGCACTAAAGAAAGAACTAAAAGAATCCAAATGTCAAAATGCTTCTAACACAAGTTCAAACAAGAACCCAAATCTATAAAAAGAGAAGGGAAATCACTTTTTGAAAACCTCGTAAAATGAGTAGCAAGAATCAAAGATAAATTCCAAGTTGCAATAAGGATATAGAGATTCTAATATTCAAAGGGTCAAAATATTTCCAAAGAACATAATAAGAAGCTAAAAAACAATGCTCAAAGAAACCCTTGCAATCCTAAATCAATGAAGAAGATTTAGAAAGTCTTGAAATCAAGATAACCAAAGTTTGAGAACCTTTGTGATGAGGATGAAACTAATGATAAGATATATTTGACCAAAGGATCAGGTTAGCCCAAGGAAGTCATGCTCATTCCATATTTTTGAAGGATTTGCAAACTCAAAAGAGGAAAAAAGAGTGATAAACACAATTATTTCAATTAAACAAAGTCATAACCAAGCATGAAATATTCTAAGGTAAAGCTCTGAATCAATAATCTGAGAAGAAAGAGGTAAAATGAGCTCAAAACGTACCTAGGAAGGAGATCAATGCTCTTGTAATATGTCAGAGAGGGAATTGAAAAGAGGTCAAAACTTCCCAAAACACTGACAAGGAGCGTTGATGGGGGTTTTCAATGCTTTGCAAGCCACTATAGGGGAGTGTTGAATCCTGGAAGTGGTTAAAAAGCACAATTTTTTTCCTAGATTCAACAAGGATCGGGCTACTAACTTTGTACAATTCCTAATGAAGATGAGGGAAAAGGAAGAGTTCAAATAACAAGAAAATAACCACAAATGTCAAGCAAGCAACAAAATTCAAGAGAGCTATAAATTGAGGAAAACATCAAAGTTCTTCCCCAGTGGAGTCGCCATTTTTTTGTTGTGGTGAATTCCCCCTACGGACAGGTGAAATACCCTCTGGATCAGGTTTCCTTCGACCCAAGATGGAAGGAAAACAAATGGACACTAACTTCCCCTTAAGACAAATTTATATTTTCATTAATGAAATCAAAACAGAGAGAGGAAAAGGAAAAGATAGATGGCTTACCTCTTTCATGTAGGTTTTCCTCATTGCTCTAATTTTTTAACTTGATCTCCAAGCTTCAAGGATAGAAGTGTCCCTCCTGCAAGAGATGAGACACTCTTTTGTTACTATGTATCATTAGATGAAAGTGGATTTTTATATGTTGTACTTAAACAAGAGAAAGATAAACATTCATGAAATGAATAATGTAGACATTAAGATAAATAAGCCAAGTTATATACTAAAACTGAAAAGAAATGGAATATTTACAACCTCAATGACGATGTTGCAACAATTCCTCCAAGCTCTCCTTTTCCCATCCCCTTTGTGCATTACCAGACGATAGGTATGATGTTATGAACAACCTCCTCACAAGATCAAAGGTTTAACACTCTGAAAACCCTTCTCCCTCTCTCTTGAATGTCACAAGATTAGAGGTATGATATTCCCAAGTTCCCCTCTTAAGCTCTCACATAAGGAATTTAAATAATTTTCCATTTGAGAACTAACTCAACAATCCAAGGATAATATCACTCGCTAGATCCAATAAATTGGAACTTCCAAAATTTTTAGAGAGGAAATATCTCTCAAGGATTTTAGGGATAAAATATCTCTCAACGATTTTAGGGAGGAAATATCTCTCAAGATCCATCAAATTAGGATATTGTTTTGAGAAAATCTCTCAACCATCCATGAGAATCTCAACTTCTCCTTGAGATTAGGAAACTAGAAGTGAGGTGGATTATCACACTAAATTAATTTCATTTTTCCAATAAAAATGAATAATACATGTGCACATAGTATTTTGACTTTCATATGATAAATTTTTCCCTCAACATGTCTAGGGATCATGAAAAACACTCCCTCACTTAAGTGTGACAAACGTGTGTGTAACACTGCAATGAATAAACATTATAGAGTGAGAGTAAACACGTGATAAATGCCAAAGAATGGAAATACCTTTACAAAGAGATGAAATGACACTATAATCGATTAATCTAAGTTTCCATTTTGAGATTTGGGCTAGTTAAGACACTTTGTTATGTTAAGTCATCGGTTCAAAACCCCATCTTACCTTGTGTGTCACGTATGGGGAATTTTGGACACACATGGAGGTTATAGTGGTAGTAGTCGGATAACACGACCTTGTGTCACATGAGTACCTAACTGATGATTTGTTGATTCCACCAGTCACA
>JASDQU010738676.1:154854-164990 GCA_032191745.1 Picea mariana
ATATTCTTTAGGGTTTGTCTTGGTCAAATAAAATAAGGATGTCTTCTGAAGCTACTCAATCTTCAACACTCCCTCTTAGCAAGGAAGGTATTTTTCTTGTCATGGTCATCATCACTGCTTCTGCACTTCTGCATACTTGGTCATTGCCTTGTTGTCAATATCGAATCTATATATCCTAAGAAGTTATGCACTTTCACCATCCTTTTGTACTGGAGTAACATACCAGCCTATGTTGGAGTACCAACCTGCATTGGGGTAGTGTCCCAGCCTATGTTGGATTTACCAACCTACATTGGGGTAGTGTACTAGCCTACATCGGATTTACAAACCTGCATTGGGGTAACGTACTAGCCTATGTTGGAGTTACCAACCTGCGTTGGGGTAGCATACCAACCTGCATTGGGGTTACCAACCTATGTTGGGGTATCATACCAACCTGCATTAGAGTTACCAACCTATATAAGGGTAGCATACCAACTTGTGTTGGGGTTACCAAAATGTGATGGGGTAGTGTACCATCCTGCATTGGGTTTACCAACCTGCACTGGGGTAGCATACCAACTTGGGTTGGGGTTACCAACATGCGCTGGGGTAGCGTACCAACTTGCATTGGGGTAGCATACTAGCCTGCGTTGGGGTTACCAACCAATCCCAGGGTAGCATACCATCCTGCGTTGGGGTTACCAGCCTACGTTGGGGTAGTTTCCTCTACTGGGGATCTCATCACTTCCCTCTACTGGGGATCTCATCACTTCCCTCTACTAGGGATCACATCACTTCCCTCTACTAGGGATCACATCACTTCCCACTACTGGGGAACACATCACTTCCTACTACTGGGGAACACATCACTTCTCGCTACTGGGGAACACATCACTCCCTCTCATGAGGGAAAATCCTTCTGGACAACACCAAGTTCATATCTAAAGTATTCAAACTTCTCTCTCGATAGAGTCTTAGTCAACACGTCTACTTCTTGTTCATTGGTAGGAGCATATTGGAGCTTTACTGCTCCCTTATGTATCATCTCTCAGATATAATGGTACTTGATCTCGATATGCTTGGACTTGTCATGACACACTAGATTCACTAAAAAATTTATTCAACTCTGGTTGTCATAAAAGATACAGGTTTCCTCCAACTCGAGATCAAAAAATTCTACAATCAACTTCCGAAGCCACACTTCTTCGCCACAAGTTGGCCATGATGCCACATAGTATGCCTCTGTGTAATTGAGTGCCATATAGGTATTCTTCTCACTGAGTCACAAGATCACAACTGATCCCATATGGAATCAACATTCGGATGTATTTTTTCGGTCTGTGACACTTCCTACCCAATCTGAATCTTTGTAGTCCTACAATCTTATGTCACAATCCAAGATATATATGGGTCCATAATCAATTGTACCCTTTAGGTACCTCATCACATGTTTTTCCATAATCAGGTGAACATATCTAGTATCAATCATTTAATGAATCGCTGTGTTCACCACAAAACATATATATATCCTCGTGTTCTTTCAAATATATCAATGAACCAAATTTTCACATCACATTGTACCAAACTAGTACACTTGCTCAGCTGCAACTCAATCTGCACAATCATGTGCTAGCTCTATGTTTTTTCTACAAAGAACTATCTATCTCACTACCTGAGAGTATGTCCTCTACTCTCTCTGCCACTGTTCCTTTTGGAACTAAGACTTTGCACCTACAGTTGTTCTTTTTGAAGTTGAGAATGACTGCTCCATTCTCACTATAGCTTTCGAACTCTGATAATAGCTAATCTATTCTATAACAACAATAGCTTCATATGAAATTGAGAGTGGCTCAATAACTGACACTGAGAGTAACTTATCCTCTTTCTTTGGAGATAACTCAATCTTCTATTGTATTCAAGTCTCCATGGCCCAACTCATGTATGACGCCAACTAGCACTGGAGATAACACAATCTCAAATACAAGGACTATCATACTTGCTCCCTATGAATCTCATACTATGTCGTCTTCTTTTAATGAATCATGTTTTATATATATATACTTCTTCTAATTACTGGAGCAAGTGGCTCGTCATAGTCTTCTCCCTCTTGCTAGGAGAATCCTTTGGACACAAATCAGGCTTTGTACATTTCTGTGAATGGTCCTGGGGAGATTTCTCTTCCTTACTAGATCATGAGGGTTGAATCCCTATGAACTCTAGATTCTTCTAAGATGGTACTTGGTGGGGCCACCTACCTCACCACTGGTGGAGCCATCTATTTCTTATGATATGGATCGTTAATGCTATATGGATTTGCATCTTGCAAAGTGTCACAGGACCATATTGGTCTCTTCATGGTTATTGCAATGATTTTGGGTAGGCCCTTTTGTCTCTACTAACCCTTCCTGGTGATCCAAAGAGTGATTAACTGCACTAGAGGGATTTGTCATGTCATCTATGGAGACTTTTGATCCTCATTATCTATCTCCATATGAGATGTTTTGTATCTAGAAAAAGTAGCTTCTTCTTCTTCTTCGGTACATGGATGTATACGATCATGTATACAACTTGGATAGTCTGCTCCATGTCTCATCTAATATGTTTCATCCTGCAACTGTCACTATATATCCCTCATGGTTATCACATGTGACCTACCCAGAAAAAGAACAACAAGAGAGAAATAGTAGACAAGAATAATACTCTTTATAATAATAATAATAAAAATAGCGAGAATAATTGTCAAAGTGGCTCCTTCATAGCTATTACCTGTGGCCTTCTTGAAACAAGATCCAAAAGTAAGAAATACAATAATAAGAAATGAGAGAAACAGTCTTCTAGTGTTGTGATCAATCATTCTTCCATGGTAACCTGGAAACGAAACAAGAAGTTTCTCCTAGAGGAGAAGTTAGTTAGATCTAGTAAATGATTACAATAAGCATTTATTTCAATATTGCTCTCATGCTACCAAGTATTCAAAAAAATTTCAAATATTGTTATCACAACTATAGTCTTTACTTGTAATGTGGTAGATATCAAACTTGATACATGCTAATTTGAATCTTATCAATTTAATCAATCAAACCTGTAACTTGCAGTCTTGTCCTCAAGAATGAGTGTTGTTTGTTTTCTTATGAGTCTCCTTCACTCAGAATGACAAGTATTGTCTTCAACCTGTCCTTTATACTAAGATAATATGTCTTCTTGAAATAAATCTAAATTAGAGAATAAGTTGTATAATCTCAACCTTAATCAATCTAATACTTTGACTTTAATTTTGACCAATGGTCAGTATGATAGTCAATAACTTCAACAAATCAAAATACAACCTAGATGTTCATAAGATCACAATAATTCCATAACAAATAGAGGCATATCAAATTAATCAAAATTGTGGTGCATTGTTTCTCTGAATGTGGTGGATCTAAGACTCTTTTGGATCTACAATTGTTGTTTAGACAAAAGATCATTTCTCCTGTAAATACCCTTTAAAATATTGATACGGTTTAAACATATGTAATTACATACCTCCAACAATATCGGTAGGTAGTGGCACCATCCGACAACAGTGGCAAGAAATAATGAACCTTTAAAACTTCAAAGGTGCTTCAACTTGTAATTTAAAGGTAGCTGGAGTTTTTCTAGGGTAGCGCATACTAGGACAATAAAAAATCAGTCCCAACACTTCACACAAACTTTTATTGCAACTGGTGTGGTATTGCAACTGGTGCTGCAATTGGCACAAAAAATGGCATGAAGGAACTAGCATTTCAACTGCAACTGATACTGGAACAACAATTGATATTGTAACTGCAATTGATACTACAACCTAGGGTTTTATGAGAAAACCCTAATTTCTCAAACTTTAATTTTTGGAATTCTAATATAGGGACTAGATGCACCCTCCTATGGCAAGATCCTAGATGGTATTACTTTGCCCAACATCCTTCAGCAAGGTGGATGATGTCACCTTTTAGGGTTTATGTAGAAACCCTAATTTCTAAAACTTGTCTAAAACTAAAAACTGTTCCAGGGAAAAGGAGCGCTAGAGTTAGGATAGTCTTCCTATGCCCTCAGCGTCTTCAACGAGTTGTTATGTTCTATGAAAATCTCTTCTTTCAGGCCCACTTTGACACCGTATTGATTTTTCTACTTAAGCAGTTAACTGGATTAGTGTTCTTTTACTTATTAAACTATTATCACAATAATTGCATACAAAGGATCACTGAAAAAATAACATGCACAACATGCACAAGATTTACACTGGGAAAACCCCCTAAGGGGAAAAACCCAACAAACTTCCTCAATATAGTTTTTCCAACCGAGAACAATGATTCTCTCCAAGAGAGAACTAACAAAGAATAAGATCCTCCTCTAACCCTTGACTAGGGAAGAGTAGTGCACCACGTAACCAATATATATCCAAGAGATAGACCAAAACCCTCCACCAAGTCACCTCCTAGCTACAGTAGTGTCTCCCTCTCAAACTTGCACACTTTTCCTCTTGGCTACAGATCTAGTGAGTGAGTGTGCAAATGAGGTGTTAGCCTATCTTATAAATAGTGGTTTGGCCAACCTAAAATTAGGTCTAGGATGACCTATTCCTTTACCCTTTTATTTTTTGTTTTACTTGTCAAGGCACAATAGGGTCGACTTTTACAAAGGCAAAATAGGGCCTAATTAACAAATATAATATAATAATATTATTTAGGGTTTGTCTTGGTCAAATACAATAAGGATATCTTCTGAAGCTACTCAATATTCAACAACACCAACTACTTCCAATGAAAATCCCATGTGGAGGATTTATTAAGAAGTAAAGGATTGTACCAGATTACCATCGAAAAAGAAATGGAACCTACTGATGATGAAAATAAAATAAAAATGGGAAAATAGGAATGATGAAGCATGTCGACTGATTGGAATGCCCATCTCTTCTGATTTAATATTTCACCTTCAAGGAATTGATGACCCTGATGAAGCTTGGGATAATCTTGAATTTTTTTTTGGTAAACACAATACCATTCGATCCCACTAGATAGAAAATTAGATAATGACTTTGAGTCCAAATAATTTTTCTTTCATTGAAGACTATTTATCTAATTTCAAAACACTTAGAATTTTATTTGAAGAATGTAACATAAAGCTAGAAGAAGAGCATTGCATATATATTATTCTTTCTAAGCTTGGTAATGCATATTCAATATTTGTATCTACCTTCTATGCCACTAGAGAAGCTCTAGGGACTGCTTATAAAAATCCCTCTCTTGATTCCTTTTGTGATTCCTTAATACTAGAGAAATATAAGCTTGTGCAACTTGGAGTGGTCAACACTACCTCACATAAATGGGAGGTCCATTAGATGGATGTTAAATCTTCCTTCTTGCATGGGGATTTACAAGAAGAAATCTACATGGAACAATCTCCTCACTATGTCCAGAATGATTTTATCCTTGTTTGTCACCTTAAGAAATCTCTTTATGGTCTTAAGCAAGCTCCTCAATCCTAGTATGCCAAAATGGACAACTTTCTTATTGACACTAGATTTTCTAGATGCCATTATGATCCTGATGTCTATACCAAGAAAGTAGGAAGCCATATCATAATCCTTGTCCTTTATGTTGATGACCTTATCCTTAATGGTAGTGACTCGAAACTTTTAAACCATGTGAAAACCATCCTTAAGAAGAAATTTGAAATGATAGACTTAGGTTTTTGCACTATTTCCTTGGCCTCCAAGTTTTGCAAACTAATGAAGGAATTTTTCTTTCCCAATCTAAGTATTATTTTCACCTTCTTCATCTCTTCCACATGGAATATTTTAAAGTAGTCCCTTCTCCCTTTTAGTATGGATTCAATCTTGTTGCCACATGTATTTCTCCCAAAGTTGATGCCACTTTGTACCATTAGTTAGTTGGTATCCTCTTATAAATGACTCATACATGTCCTGATCTTTCCTTCGTTGTTGGTATTGTTTTCTGGTATATGAAAACACCCCATGAAATCCATTGGAAAGAAACTAAAAGGATACTTCGGTATGTCTGGGGTACAGTTCAGTTCAGGATACATTACAGTTCAAGGGGGCTCCTTTATTGGTTGGTTTCACTGATTTAGATTGGGCTGACAACCTTGATGATCAGAATTCTACTACAGGTTATGTTTTCAGCCTTGGTTCAGGACCTATCACTTGGGCTTGTAAGAAACAACATGATATTTCGGTTTCTTTAGCAAAAGTAAAGTACTGATCAATGGTAAATGAAATTCAAGAAGCTTTGTGGCTTCAATGGATCCTTTCATAGTTTTTATTTCAACGACAACATCCAACTAAACTTTGGTGCGACAATCAGAGTGCCATCAAGCTTGCCAAAGACCCAATTCAACATCTACACAACAAACACATCAAGATACACATGCACTTAATCAGAAATCTCATTCATGATCGAGTTATTGAAGTTCTCTTTTTCCCTATAGAAGATCAAGTTGCAGGCATTTTCACAAAGTCTCTTACAGAAGATAAGTTTTCCAAAATTTGATCTATGTTAGGATTTCATGAAGTTGTCATTAAGGGGGGATATGCCCTAATGCCTCCTTCCTTCTCCTATTGTTTCATTATTGTAAATCCTTCAATCCTATCCCAATTTGTTCTTACGGGGGGATGTTAGGATATTTAGACACTTAGGATTTATTTAATATCTACTTGGTCTAATGTGTCGTTAGGTAAAAGTGTGTTTCTTTAGTATGGATTAGTATGCATTTGTAGTTAGGAAATCTGACGGTCATGATATGTTCCCGACATAGACTGATCTGATGATTCATATTCTCCTTGATCTTAATGACTGCAATGATCCATGGCTTAACACCCAATTGGTCCATGATATCTATTTAAAGAGCATGGAGCATCATTTTCCGATGATCGATTGTGAGAAAATCTCTTGTAAATATCTTTGTAATATTTTTATTTTGCATTAATAAATTGCTCCAAGTGGCCATGTTGGTTGGGGCCATGGATTTTTCCCCGTAGGGGTTTTACCATGTCAAAATATCGGTGTGTTGATCTTTGATATGGTTGTGTGAGTGGTTACTGAAGGTGTTCGACCTCTATTGGAATACCTATGTTGTTAAACAAAAGGGGTTCTTTGGTTGGTAGTCCCAGAAAATATTTCCATAGACACAGACTCAACCTAGGGTCTTCTAAATAAAATAGCACACAATACCAAAGTCCCTATAAGATAAGAGAAAGAAAACAAATCCCTTGTTTCAGGGAAAAAAGGAAGTAAGGATCTTTCGGAGACAGGAGATGAGACCGTCAAAGAAGATATGAGAAACAATTACCCACAACCACTATGTAATGGACATCTAGAGGTGAAAGTACCAAACACAACCAATTACCCTCCTTAGGAGACAAAATCATGTATTGTACATCTGTCTCAGGTACTGACAATACCACCACTACAATCACCTGGGAAGGTAACCTAGGAAAAGAAACTAGGGATACCACTTCATGCTTGGTGGTTGGGAGGAATGGTCGTGGGAGAGGGATTATGTGAATGGGCAGGGAACATAAGACAAATGTCTTAGATATGAAGCAACTCAAATAGTGGTGTCACCCCAAGGAATTTCCACTACTAATATTTCCCCCTTGACTCGCATAACCCCACCGAGAGAGAGTGTTGGGGACCAATCCAAGCACTTTTCTCAACTTCTCCTACTGCTTGAATCCTGTGTTAGAGAAGATTTCCCAAAACAAAATTCATGTTACTAATGAATTTTCTCCCATTAGTGTTCCTAGTTTTGTTTCACTGGCCTTGGATAATTTACTCTCCACCCTACAACCAAGGCCCTAAAATCCTAGACTTATTGGTTTTCTATAAATGAAAAAATTTAATTGATTTTAGATTATGCACTTGTTCCTTTTATGATTTTTTTTACTCAAAAGGGTAAATGGAAGTGAAACTTATGATGTGATCACTCTGACTCCAAGAAGAAATCAAAAGAAAATATGAATGGATTCCAATATTTAGTTTCGATGAAGCTTGTTTATAGAAAGGAAAAAGAGGTTTCAAGCAAAGAAACAAGTGTAACATTCAATGAAAGAAAGACGAACTACTCTTTGAATGCAAAGGGTGTTTGGTATATGAGTCAAATAAACTATAGGATACACGATTCTTGGCCCCCAGGGCCATGAGAGGAAAATGTTTTTAAAACACAATCTAAAAAATGCTCCACCCACTAACTAGAATGCAAGAATTATTATTTGTTTTTAACTCAATGAAATGATTTCAAATGCAATGTTTTTTGCTTCCTTACTTTCAATGAAATATTTCAATGTTGAGGAAAAAGATTACGAAGAAAAAAATATAAACAAAATATGCACTAAAGCAAGAACTAAAAGAATCCAAATGTCAGAATGCTTCTAACACAAGTTCAACCAAGAACCCAAATCTATAAAAAGAGAAGGGAAATCACTTTTTGAAAACCTCGTAAAATGAGTAGCAAGAATCAAAGATAAATTCCAAGTTGCAATAAGGATATAGAGATTCTGATATTCAAAGGGTCAAAAGATTTCCATAGAAGATAATAAGAAGCTAAAAAACAATGCTCAAAGCAACCCTTGCAATCCTAAATCAATGAATAAGATTTAGAAAGTCTTGAAATCAAGATAACTGAAGTTTGAGAACCTTTGTGATGAGGATGAAACTAATGGTAAGATATATTTGACCAAAGGATCAGGTTAGCCCAAGGAAGTCATGCTCATTCCATATTTTTGAAAGATTTGCAAACTCAAAAGAGGAAAAAAGAGTGATAAACACAATTATTTCAATTAAACAAAGTCATAACCAAGCATGAAATATTTTAAGGTAAAGCTCTGAATCAATAATCTGAGAAGAAAGAGGTAAAATGAGCTCAAAACGTACCTAGGAAGGAGATCAATGCTCTTGTAATAAGTCAGAGAGGGAATTGAACAGAGGTCAACACTTCCCAAAACACTGACAAGGAGTGTTGATGGGGGTTTTCAATGCTTTGCAAGCCACTATAGGGGAGTGTTGAATCGTGGAAGTGGTTAAAAAGAACAATTTTTTCCCTAGATTCAACAAGGATCGGGCTACTAACTTTATATAGTTCCTAATGAAGATGAGGGAAAAGGAAGAGTTCAAATAACAAGAAAATAACTAGAAATGTCAAGCAAGCAACAAAATTTAAGAGAGCTATAAATTGAGGAAAACATCAAAGTTCTTCCCCAGTGGAGTCACCATTTTTTTGTTGTGGTGAATTCCCCCTACGGACAAGTGAAATACCCTCTGGATCGGGTTTCCTTCGATCCAAGATGGAAGGAAAAAAAATGGACACTAACTTCCTTTTAAGACTAATTTATATTTTCATTAATGATATCAAAAAAGAGAGAGAAAAAGGAAAAGATAGATGACTTACCTCTTTCATGTAGGTTTTCCTCATTGCTCTAATTTTTGAACTTGATATCCAAGCTTCGAGTATAGAAGTATCCCTCCTGCAAGAGATGAGACACTCTTTTGTTACTGTATATCATTAGATGAAAGTATATTTGTATATGTTGTACTTAAACAAGAGAAAGATAAACATTCATGAAATGAATAATGTAGACATTAAGATAAATAAGCCAAGTTATATACTAAAAGTGAAAAGAAATGGAATATTTACAAACTCAATGGCGATGTCGCAACAATTTCTCCAAGGTCTCCTTTTCCCATCCCCTTTTTGCATTACCAAATGATAGGTATGATGTTATGAACAACCTCCTCGCAAGATCAAAGGTTTAACACTCTGAAAACCCTTCTCCCTCTCTCTTGAATGTCACAAGATCAGAGGTATGATATTCCCAAGTTCCCCTCTTAAGCTCTCACATAAGGAATTTAAATATTTTTCCATTTGAGAACTAACTCAACAATCCAAGGATAATATCACTCGCTAGATCCAATAAATTGGGATCTCCAATATTTTTAGAGAGGAAATATCTCTCAAGGATTTTAGGGATAAAATATCTCTCAACGATTTTAGGGAGGAAATATCTCTCAAGATCCATCAAATTAGGATATTGGTTTGAGAAAATCTCTCAACCATCCATGAGAATCTCAAAATCTCCTTGAGATTAGGAAACTAGATGTGAGGTAGATTATCACACT
>JASDQU010738677.1:3889-27930 GCA_032191745.1 Picea mariana
TACTTGAGCTAAAGAACAATTCAAATTACTTACCTGTGATATGAAGTGGGTAATGGCAACAAGTTTTGATTCTTCTTTTCATCCAATATGATGTGGAATAAGGGAAACATGTTTGAAGTATTTGCTGGTAATTTTATACTTTGTTACATGTTTTTTACTCATTTCTAAACATGGCATAAGCCATTTTTCTATATAATGTATGGAGAGTGACTCCATGGATATTGTTTAGAAGATGATGTAAAAGAATTGGAGCTTCAGGAATAAAAGGAAGAGCACCTAGACCTCTGCATTCTTTGTTGGTTATCTCTTGAATGTGTGAGTGTTGATTTCCATTTGCTAAGCGTTGTTATAATCCTAACTCGCTGCTCTATAGAGGGGGCCCACTCTAGAGAACAAGATTTTTGAATTTTTATATAGTTATCTTTGATGTATGTATAGATATCTTCTTTATTTCATCATCTAGATTTACTTTCTTTTTACTCTATTTTCATTTACAAGCTGTAGATATCTAGGTTATTTCCATAGGTTGCATGTTCTTTTTAATTCATGTTGCATGTTTCCTTTACTTTCATTTTCTTCTTCCTCGACCTTTATTCGTCTCTCAATCCTCCAACCCTACTTCTTACCCTTCCTCTTATTACCCTCATACTTTCTCTTTTCTTCTTTATCCTGTATCATTTTATTTCCTTTCACTAAGCCATGATCCTTTTTCATTTTAGACTTCTCATCTCCAACCCTTGATTCTTCAACACTAATTACCTTAGACCTTTGATCCTAGGCATAATGAAAAATGCACATCAAATCAATGTTTTGATTCCTCGATCAACTATTTACACCATTATCAAACATGAATCACAATTCCATGAACAAAAATGTGGAAGTTGTTTTAGGAATAAGTGAGACACTTTGTGAATTCCATGGTGGTTATGTTAGGCTCTCACTATATCCACCTCATAGATAATGGGACACTTCATGTCCCCGCGATGGTTATATCAAGATACCATTATCAGTATACCACATTTTGAATGAGATATTTGATTTTATTCTTGCTTTAGGTAATTGTGCATTAGCCATAGGATCTTGCAAGGGTCATATCACACAATTTAGGAGATGGGTATTTGTAATGTTTGGTACATGGATAGATTACATAAAATATTATACACTTACACAAATTCCCACAAACCCAGATCATTATTCAGAATAAATTGTTGGAGAAATTTCTATTTTTGACACACTAGTTCAGTGGGAGTTAACTGACTAGTTCTATTTTAGGCTTTCTATTTTTACCATCACTATTATGCATGCATGAATTCTTAAGGAAAGTTAATTGCTTGATTGTTTTTATTAATTATGGAATGTTTTTCCCTATATATGAGTGTATTCCACTCATTCATTGTATCATATTGATCATGATCTATGTATCGATCATCAGCTCATTGGAGTAGTGTGAATATATTTTCTCATTCTTCCATATTGAATCTCTCTTCCTTTCTTGATAAGCTTTGTTTGTACTTTCTTTAGCTAGATCTATTGTGCAGGTTTCCATGAAACGCTGACATGGTATTAGAGCAATGTTGCTTGGAGCAAGCCAAACATGCCAAAGAATAAGGAAAATTCAAGTTTCGACGAGCTAAATCCGTGGTCGTACATTTCAGTAGTTATTCCTCCCAAAATATTATGTTTTTTGAATAAACAGACCATGAGGAAAGTAAATCAGCCCATTTTGGAAATGGGTTTTCAACTGTTTGGCAAGATGCCTCATTGTTTTCTTATAAAGTAAGCCGCAATATAGCCTCCTGAAACTGATACGAATCTGTGGTCGTACCTTTCTACATTCAGTGCTCCCAAAATATTACGTTTTGGAGGAAACAACCTATGTGGAAAGTAAATCGGCCCATTTTGGAAGTGGGTTTTCAACCGTTTGGCGACATTCCTCACCATTTGCTCAGAAAGTAAGCCGCAAGATCATCTCTTGAAACTGATACGAATTTTCACTTAAAGTGCCCTTTCTGTCGTGATTTCTTAATTTTTCACTTGCAGATTGAGAGTAAATTTTTAGGGGTTATTAGAAATAGTGGGAGATATGGAAATGAAAACTATTATACAATAAAACTTGGTGGCAATCCTCACACCATACAATTATTTTGATTGGAATCCCAAGGTGACATTCCAACTCAAAAGAAAAGCACTATATAATTTGACGATGGTGACATAAACAAAACCTACATCAACGATTGAGAAGATGAGATGGGTGAACTGTAGGGATGAGGCCACATGACTACTGCTTGAGTCAATATCCACTGATTTTTGGTTTCATGTTGCCGCATGCAAGGCTCCAAATGAGATCTGGACCACCTTGGAAAGACTCTTTGGATTGCAGGATGAGATGCGAGGTCATATGCTTGAGGTAGAGTTGAATACCTTAGACCCTAAAATTTTTGATAATATACAAGATTTCTTTACTAAATTTAAATCTTTGATTTTGAGCTTGGGTGAATGTGGTATTGACAAGTCTACACAAGAGAAACAACTTATTCTAACAATCTTGGCCAAGCTAGGACCATAATACATTGTATATGTCTCCAATTTCCATTCTGGAAGATGTCTTTTTGGAACAAATTGGAAAATGACTACATTGGCTCAGTTCATTGAATCTCTTACACAAGAACAGACAAAAATCATACAGATGGGCCTCATGAAAGATCCCAAAGCACGTGCACTCACCATGCATGATGGAAAAGGGTCATACAATCAGAAATCAAAGTAGAAACGAAAGGAGCTATTACATCTAGAGTAAAAAAAGGAGGGATATTCCAAACCCTTCAAGGATTCTTTAGGTTCCAAAGATTCTTCAAATTCCAAAGGGAAGAAGAAGAACGAAAAGCGGTGCACGTGTTGCAATAAACTGAATCAAGGGTTAGAGGAATATGTTTTCTCATTCTTCCATATTGAATCTCTCTTCCTTTCTTGATAAGATTTGTTTGTAATTGCTTTAGCTATATCTCTTATGCAGGTTTCCATGAAACATTAACATAAATAGCTTGTGGATCAAACTCTTGTGGCATCACTAATCTCACTGAGAACAAAGTTTAGACAATCAATTTTTAGTAGAATAATTGGATAGATATTTAAAACATTTTACTAGTGTGTATTCCCCTATGAATCTAGTTTATAACCCAACTTGACTCATCTCTTTTTGATATCATAGGAGAAATTTATGCCCTAATTACTAACTCCCTATCCTAAATCTACATTGATATAACTCTATTTCCCCAACTATTATTTGGTATACTTGACCCAACTTGTGTTTGATTCTTGTCCACATAATCATAAGCCTTCATGCTTGGGTCTCTATTGAACTACAACAAGAATCATAATTTGTTATCCTTTCTTGCCTATCCCTTGGACCTTGTAGCCCATTCTCCTCAAAAACTTAAAATTGATGCCTCTAGTGTGCTTTTTGAAATCACTAAAAGGATATTGAGGAAGGATCTTGGAAGGTGATTTTACCATGCTTGACTCTGTCATAGCGTTGGATTTCACAATGGTAATGGGAGTGGTTTCTTGGTCTCTTAGATAGATACATGTAGCTTCTTCAATGACTCTTCCTTTTCTATAAAATCGTGTTATATCTCAACAATCAATTTAGTGAACCTCTCCTCTTACCAATTATCCAATTGAGTGAATTTCTCCTCCAATTGCAAGAGATACAATATACTCTTGTCTAAGTCTACCCTCATGGTGCTGAGGAGTCTTAGTGTTTAGTAATCCCTTTTTCCAACTCATTTCCTTTTTTTCCTCCAATACAAGCTTTCCTTTTGGATCTCCTTGTTGAAGTCTCTTAACTCTTCCATCTTCTCTCTCTTCAAATATTTTTCCATGGTAGTTGCTTCAAGGTCTTTGGAAAACCTATTATAATACCATATGATCTATAAATTGTAGGTATATGACTTATCCATCTCACCAACACAGATACTTTGCATAAATCAAAATCAATTATCTACTCTCGGTACAAATTATGTGTGGAAAATGCTACAAATTTCTTAGCCTCTAACCACCAATATGCATAAAAGGGATCTATTATATAGACTTGGTATTCACTAGTGTGGTGCCAAGGCTGGGTATGATGCAATCAAACAGTCATATGGTAACACACACACACAAATATATATAGATATTCCCAACCCAAGGAAAACCAACACAATAGGTGGATAATGATATGTTCTCAACTCTCTTTCCTTTGTAAATATACACATAAGAAGGTTGACTTGGTTAGGCCAATATATTGAGTCAATAACAACACTCACACATGCATATAAATATTTAAATATACAACCAATTGAATGGATATAAGTGACTTGAGGTGATTATGTTGGTTATAGCTTAGCATTAAATCGTCAAACCTTCAATAATTGAACATAGGCACTATATGATCAAGATTGGCTTGGTTGTAGTTTAACAATGAAGTTCCCAGGCTTCAATAATCAAACATAGGAATTATATGATCAATAAAATCCCAATTTTCACCTTTCCAATCAAGTAGATAGAAATAGTGTGATAGGACATTCTATTACCATCTTGATTTTCCCCAAATGATTCAAATTTTCTACCATGGAATTGTTTATGGAAATGGAGGTAGAGTGTATTCCAAAATGTAATGAAATCAATCAAACATGAGTGCTTCTCACTAGGAATACTACCATACCGAGGTAAGAGAAAATGATTGGCTATTTGAGAGGAAGGAAACACACCCCAAATAGGGTACACCATGTTCACAACTCAATCCTCTTAGGATAAGTATCCTACACACATTGGAGGATTCAAGGAGTCAAAATGAACTAAAAAGTATGCTACTAGTTTAAATCCTAATGCCAACCATCAATGCATTAGTTAAACCTAGTAATTGGGTAGTTTGCAATATGTGGGGATGCATATGAGTTCAAAATGAATCAAGCACAATTTTACTAAACAATGATTTAAACCTAAACATCAAATTAAATTCAAAACAAAATCAAATAAGCACAACTCAGTCATAAAGCAATAAATCACATCATGACATGGATATTTTTTAATATTGGAAACCCAAATGGGAAATATAACATTTAGTGGGGATATTTTGTTCTCAGGAAATGGTTACAAGAGTGAGCTATGCACTCTCAACTAATATTATGATGCATTCTTACTGACTGTCAAATTTTCACAAATTTCTTTGGCTCAAGGACAACATTCAATATTCGAATGAGATTCTTCTTATGAATCCTTCATTCTCTGTTATTTCCTTCCTTCTTCATTTTTTTTGTCAATATATCTTCTTCACCCAATGCCCATTTGGGGAATAGGGTGGAATCTGTTACGAAACATAGAGAACATTTTGCAGACAATTGAAGAGGGAATACAATTTTGAAGAAAAAGGGTGGTGTCTAAAGACACTGTTACAATGCTTAAGCATAGTGCATTGTGATTAGAACATCACATTGCATTTTTCACATCTTGATCGCATGATATACATGTTGTTTTCAATGACCCACGAGGCCTGTTATTTATAGCTTCAATATCTAACCAACTTCCATGAAATTGGGAGGATCTTGTCCACATATAACCATCTATTGTTAGAGTTGACTTCATCAAATCTGCGTTGTCTGGTCGGCTCGATAAGGATTCTCGACTTGACCGTCCATGTTTCCAACTCGTAGTCGATTGTTGGGTTGGTCGATCCACTGCTCAACTATCTTCAACTTGTGGTCCACTATCTGACTGACATGCATGTTGACTACTCGACCAACTATTGTATAAATCTTGTTGATCACTCGATCGATTGTTTCCATATGTAGGTCGACTACCCAATAGACTGAATCTAGGAAAAGTGTGATGAACCATGACTTCTTAATGTTCCAACACCCCCCATCATCACACATCTATGGATATTCAGGAGGTGAAATTATGTCATCATGACACCCCCCATAATTGCTTCTTCCTAAATCTTGAGCCTTGTATGGAGCTTGATAAATATATCTTCATATAAATATTTAGTGAATATATTAACAACTTGATCATCTTTTCTGCAATATTCAAGAGATATAATTTTCTCATGAACTAATTGTCTCAAATAGTGATCATGGATCTCAACATGCTTCATCTTACTGTGGGAAATGGGATTGTCAGCAACCTATATGAAACTTTCATTATCATAGTAGATTGTAGTCGAGGTTTGAACATGAAAGCTAAGTTCTCCCATAAGTTGATGGATCCATGCTACTTCAGTTCCTTCTTGAATGACACCACGATATTATGCTTTTGTAGTTGACAAGGAGACTACCTTATTTTTCTTTCAAAAACACACCAACGGTCGAGTGCTGATATGAAACACATAGCCAAAAGTGTACCTTTGATAATCACTATTTCCATCCCAGTCGGAGTTAGTGAAGCCGACCAACAAATCTATACATCGAAAATACTTGATACCAAATTGAGTGGTACCTTTGAGATAGAGGAAAATTTGTTTGGTTTCTTTCCAATGGCTTTCTCCGAGGCTCTGCATAAATAGAGAAACCACACTAATAGCAAAGGAAATTTCAGTTCAACTATGAGTAAGGTGAATAATATTGTCGACTAGTTGTCGATAAAGTGTAGCATTGACTTAGGGAGTTTGACAAGTTTTATTTAGCTTGACTTCATATTGAAAGGGAGTAGCACAGGGCTTACAATCAACCATCTTAAAATGTGTAAAAAGATCCACCACATATTGAGATTGAGAAATGAAAAAACCATCACAGAGTGGTAATACTTGAAGACCCAAAAAATAATGCAAAGTACCAAGATTTGTCATGTTAAAAGAGTGAGCAATTTGTTTCTTCAATCTAAGAATGAGATTAGTATTATTTACAGTAATGAGAATGTCATCAACATATATAAAAAAAATCAAGGTGTCTTCGTTTCTATGGAGTAAATACAAGATGTGATCATATTCACAAATTTTCAAACCAAGTCTAAGAAAGAAACTGTCGATCTTAGCATACGAAGCTTGGGGAGCCTGCTTCAAACCATAAAGCGACTTCTTGATTCGACAAAATAGGGTATCATTTGTAACAAAACTAGGTGGTTGTTCCATGAAAATATATTTCGAGAGGTATCCATGAAGAAAATCACTCTTCACATCCATCTAATGGATTTTCAATCCAAAACGAGCATCAAGGGAAAGAATCAGTTGAACAGAGTTCATCTTTGCAACATGGGAAAAGGTATCAGTGTAGTTGAGACCTTCTTGTTGAGAAAATCCCTTCAAAACCAGGCATGTTTTATGTTGCTCAAAAACACCTTTAGAGGTGAGTTTGGTTTTGAAGACCCATCAAAACTTCACAACTTTCTTTCCTTGTAGTCGGGGAACTAAGTCCCAAGTGTGATTCTTCGATAAAGAATCAATTTATGTTTGTATGGAATGTTCCCTTTAAGGTCTTCCTTTAGCATCCGAGTAGGCAACATGATCATAATTTTCAAGTACACGAGTCATCAAGGAAACATTTGATCTATGTGGATATCGGTGGCCACCCACCTTTTCCAACTTGCTCAAAACAATTTTCTGGCAATTTTGGCAATTTACTATTTTTGGCCATTTTTCGGGTCCTGAACTTTCAGAGCCGTTTTGAGGTCCTAAACGACTTTTTTGGGGCATCAAACTCCGATGAATATTGATTTGTTTTCATTTTTGATATTTTATATCAACATTTGTAGTCCTCGGATAGACCTTTCTAATGATGTATCATATGCGTCAAATGGAGATCGTATGCAAAAGTTACGACCCCGAGAAGTTGATGTACTAACTTACCCAAATGGGGCCCAAATGACTTTTGGCGCTTCATATCCTAGGGTTAGGTTTTTGGATGTCTAGGGATTTTGACATTCTTTTTTATTGTAAAAATTCCTTCAAAGCCTCATTGTATTCATCTTCTTGTGAATGCAAGTAGTCGTCACATCTCTTCTCAGAGATAAGTTGCCACCATTCTAGTGAGTCTTTCCCTCTGTATTTTTACAGTCTCTATATGTTTCTTTCATTAATAGAAATTGTGTATTACTGTATCTCTATGTTTATGATTTCATATCTGATACATTTATGTTATATTATTGGATATCCACGATATCTCTGTGCATTTATTTATTATATCTATGCTCTCATTTCGTGTCGAAAATAATATGGATCAGTGGTATCAGAGCAAGCTACTCTTAATCATTTTTAGTGCATGTCCCCAACGAGGTTCGAGTATAGCAAGTTGGGTCTCGATATTTTCTCTCTTGAAGACAATCTCTCTCGCACGCCCAAGAAACCCTCCATGGTAGAAGGAAAGACAAACGATAGAGAAGATGATCCTATCAATCTGTTGCTTGAGCAATCTCTCATGCGACAGAGGGACGAAATGATGGAGAATTTTTCCCACATCCTTCAACACCTACCAATAGAAACAAGCGCATATTCATCAAACAACCACTTTGGAAGAACCTCTCCTTTTGAGGTACAAGTTAATTTTGATATTCCCGTATTTGAAGGTCAGATAGATGCGGATGCCCTAGACAAATGGTTAAATCTGTTAGAAGGTTATTTCTCTGTTCATAATTTTTCGACAGGGAAAATATCACCTTCGCACTCCTTAAATATCTCCCCCATGTCAAACATTGGTGGGAAACTTACTAGGATCAAAGTTCCACAGAGGATTCTGGAATATATGGGGTCAAGACCACTTGGGATTTTTTTGTGGATGTGGTAAAGGAACAATATTACCCTATTGGCAACTATGAGGACCAATACATGAGATGGACCACACTGTGGCAAGAGAAGGGCCAAGCAGTTCTAGAGTTCACCAATACCTTCCATACCTTGCGCACCAAGTTGGGTATCAAAGACTCCGAACCACATTTGGCTCTAAAATACCGTGGGGCTCTACACAAATGTATCCAAACTGAAATGGATTTTTTTTACATCTCATCACTTGGTGTTGCTTATAGATATGTTGTTAAAATTGAGCATAAATTTAAACACTAGAACAAACAGGAGTTTGGGTTTGCAAATCTACAACAACCAAAGTATGATAAAGACAGACCTAACAAACAGTCTCCCGAAAACTAGTCCAAGCCACGGGAAAAGAAGGGTCACGTGAAGACAGAGAAGGACACTGGAAAATGGTGTGATTTCCACAAAATCTCCTAGCACAACACCGATGAATGTCGCTCAAAAAATTCATTGGTGGCTGATATCAAATATAAGGAGCCAAACCCTGATTCAGAATATGACTCTGAAAATACTGGTAAAAGACAAATCATCGATGCAGACCCCACTGCTATTGTCGCAACTGCAACAATTCAACCAAAAGAACCAGCAGATACTGAAGAGGGGGAGCACCTCTTTCATTCACAGATGTGGGTGAAGGGGACCCCGCTACATTTTATTGTTGATAGCGGAAGCCAGAAGAACCTCATCTCAGCAGAGGTCGTCAAATAGTTGGGATTGTCGACAACACCACACCCACAGCCATACAACATCGGGTGTCTTCTCCAAGGATGAGATCTTTGTGTCAACCAACAGTGTCGATTGTCATATGACATCCAACCCTTCAAGGATGAGGTATTATGTAATGTTTCCCCATTGGATGTTTGTGATTTTCTCTTGGGCTAGCCATATATGTGGAGATGCCATGTTGTTTATGAGTCTCGACTCCACAATGTCATTGTTTCTCTAGGGGGTCATCTCTACAGAATACCAAAGGTAGTTCTGACTATTGTTCCACCTAAGAAATGCCGCAAGGTAGTATCTCATACTACAAAATTCATCTTCTTCACAATCTATCCAAAAGGGGAACAGAAGGACACTGCAACCACTATAGCCTCGCCCCAAGCACCTTCTATCCAATAGAAGCATGTCAACAAGGTTGAAACAAAGCACAAAGATTTCTTCTGCACACAGTCCTCTCATGTAGATCGACTTGTTGAACAAACTCAACTTCAACAGTTTCGTGACAACCTTCCACAAACCGAGCAACGTGACGTCTCCAACAAGGCAAGCAACTCACCAAGATTCAGATTCAACAAACGCTTCCCTCTATCCCCTGGGAACTCAACACAATGGAGAAAATTTCTTCCTAAGGAGGTAGGATTTATCTAGGTGGATATCGGTGGCCACCCACCTTTTCCAACTCACTCAAAATAGTTATCTGGCAATTTTGGCAATTTACTATTTTTGGTAGTTTTTCGGGTCCTGAACTTCCGGAGGCGTTTTGAGGCCCTAAATGACGTTTTTTGGGAATCAAAATCCAGAAAATATTAGTTTGTACCAAACCATGACATTCATTATTAATATTTGTGTTCCTCATATAGACCTTTCTAACAATGTATCATATGTGTGAAACAAAGATCGTATGCAAAAGTTACGACCCCGAGAAGTTGATGTACTGACTTACCCAAACAGGGCCCACATGAATTTTTCCGCTTCATCTCCTAGGGTTAGGTTTTTTGATGTCTAGGGATTTTGACATTCTCGTTTATTGGAAAAAGGCCTTCAAAGCCTCATTGTAATCATCTTCTTGAGAATGCGAGTAGCCGTCACATCTCTTCTCAGAGATAAGCTGCCACCATTCTAGCGAGTCTTTCACTCTGTATTTTTATAGTCTCTATACATTTCTTTCATTAATAGAAATCGTTTATTACTGTATCTCTATGTTTATGATTTCATATCTGATACGTTTATGTTATATTATTGGATATCTACGATATCTCTATGCATTTCTTTATTATATCTCCGCTCTCATTTCGTGCCGAAAATAATCTAGATCAACATTGGAATGTTGCTTTTTGACTTCGAGTTTATTGTCTAGAGGAAACATCACTGGCATAAGCTCCAACAAATTCAATTTTCTTGGCAGCCCATTTGGGTAGAAAAGAAACATGTGAATGGCGGTTCACTACAATAGGTCAAACAGAAGTTAGAGAAATTTTAGTCGACGGAGATGGAAAACTATTTGAAACAAATATTGATGGAGTAATCGACTCGAAGGTCGATGATCTATTTGAAACAAGAATAGAGTTTGGCTATCTAGTTGAGGGACTAAAAAATGGAATAGAAGATTTAGTGTCGAAGAAAACATCAAAGGGATCATCCTATAGAAATCTATAGGAAGCATTCAACAAATTGATGCAAGAAAACTTCTCATCAAGCCATACATTTCATCTAATGATGATTTATTGTTTGACAGTATCAAACAGATGATAGTCTTTCTCCTCTTTGGAGTATCCCATCATGATGCAAGAATGACTCTTTGCACCCAACTTCTTTCTGAAATAATGGAAATATGAGCCCAGGCAATACATCCAAACAAAATGAGGTGGCCGACTGAAGGCTTCTTTCCACAACATCGTTTGATTGGAGTCACTGAAGGAACAACTTGAATCAAGATGTGATTGAGTAGATAGTTTGCACAATATACCACTTCAGCCCAAAAGCGAGAGAATGTATTTTTAGCTTGCAAAAGACCTCTATACATTTCCACTAACATCTGATTTTTGCATTCTATGACGCCATTCTGTTGAGGTGATTGAGGAACCGACCACTTCCAGTCACTACCAAATTGAACCAAGTATTCTTCAAAAGGTAGATTTACATACTTACCACCATTTTTTGGTCTCAATCACTTCATGGATTGGCCATATTGCTTTTCAACAAAGGCTCTAAACTCTTTGAACTTTTCAAAGACAAGATTCTTATTCTTCAGAAAATAGGCCCATGTGAAATGAGAGAGATCATTAATGAAATTCAAATTATACCTTGCACCTTACAGGGAAGGTATATTGATGCAACATACATGAAAATGAACCAACTCCGTTAGATTTTTTTATCATCGTGCTTTTCCAGAGTCAAAAGGTATGTAATGATGTTTTCCAAGCACATAACCTTTATGGACTCCTTCAGGGCGAAACACTTTAGGAAAACTAGAAACCATGTTCTGAGTTTCCATCGACTGTAGTCTTAAAAAATTTAGCTGTCAGAGTAATTCATGCCAAGTTTGACTTCACTCATCAGTGTGAGAAACAAGAGCAGTTGGTTTAGTGTCGATTCAAGTCATGTCACATAATTTATATAGACTTTCCTCTGGGTAAAGAAACCCTTCAGCGAAAATCGACTGAACTTTCTTCTAATCTAGAACAAAGAACCAATCTGGCCAAAATTCTACAATCTTGCATGTCTGTGTTAACTGAGACATGCCAAAAATCAGATTGGCACTGAGATTTGGCACATGATAACTGTCGAAAATCCTCGCATGTCGACGAGAAACATCACCCTAACTAGAAATATCCAAAGAAAAATCATCAGCGACATAAATCTTCCTCTCCTTTGCTTCATATAAGGACATGAGCAAGGAAGCATCCTTAGCCATATGATGTGTGCACCTAGAGTCGGCTACCCATTCATTTTGTGCATAATTAGATAGAAAGGATTGAAAAGTTCTAACTTGGAAAGTGAAATTATCAGTGGGTCATCATACATTGAACTCATATTCTTCAAGACTTTTAACCTTTTCCTCTAAATCATCCCTCTTCTTATAGCATAATTTCTCCACATGTCCAATATTTCCACAATATTGACATGTCTTCTTCTTTCAACTTGGTTGGGGTGCATCTATTTTCCCTTTAGGTTTCTGGCCATGACATTCATGTCTCTATGTAGGGGTATCAAACCATCCTCTTTCCTTTTGATTTGACTTACCCCTTCCCTTGAGAAAGTGGGTTTGATGTTTACCACCAAGATTTACTTCTTCAAGTAGTCTGTGCTAATCAGTAATAAAAAGACCAGAAAAATCTTCAAAGGTGTAGTCCTTACCATCTTCATTTTGTGTCTGCCAGTCGGTGCGGAAAATTCGAAATGAACACATTGAATGGTGTTCTTAAATTCATTAGGACCATCTCGATGAATTATCTTTATTTATTCTGGTAATTCTTTCCACATTCACCCAATTTCAACTGGATTTCTTTCACAGGTGCCAATTAGTCCTTTATTTTGTCAAAGGAATAAGGATCGAGAGAGATCAACTCTTTCTCCAACTGCATGACGTGTCTTTCATCAACTGTGTTGAGAAATGACTTCATCTTCTTCCAGAATTGATGAGGGAGGGTGATTCCAGTGATGTGAAAATGAATCTCTTGTGAGATATAGGTTTGGATGACCCCCACAGCCTCATCCTTCTTTTCATCAATAATGAACTTTTCTTGATCATCTGTTGGATCTAGAATCATAGTCTTTGTATACTTCCACAGTCCTTTACTCTTCAGTAAGGTTTCCATGTCTGGTGCCCATCCTATATAATTTTATTTGTTCATAATAACATGATCAATCTTCGAAGCCATCTTCGATATTTAGACAAAACTATTATGTTTCAATAAGTTCCAATCGTCAAACCACCATCCCAGAGTCAATCACACAACAGATCCAACTTAGCAAGGTTTGTGGATAATAGGTGATGTTTCAAACTATTGACTCTGGTACCATGTTGGGGAATAGGGTGGAACCTGTTATGAAATAGACAGACAATTCGACAGATAATTGAAGAGGTAATAAAATTTCGTAGACAAAAGGTGGTTTCTAAAAACACCATTACAACACTTAAGCAGATTGCACGGTGATAAAAACATCACAATGCATATTTCACATGTTTTTCATGATCTACATGTTTTTTTCAATGACCCATGGGGTGTGCTATTTATAGCTTTAGTATCTAACCAACTTCCATGAAATCAATAGGGTCGTATCCACATATAACCGTTGGTTGTTAGAGTTGACTCCGTCAAATCCACGTTCTCTAGTTGGCTCGACAAGGATGGTTGCCCTGAACATCCATGCGTCCAAATTGTAGTTGATCGTTGGGCTGATCGATCCACCTCCCGACTATGTTTGACTATCGGTCGACTATCCGACCGAAAAACATATCGACTACTCGACCGACTAATGTAGAGATATGGTTGATCACTCGAGCAATTGTTTCCAAATGTAGGTCGACTGTTCGACTGAATGAATCCAGGAGAAGTGTGATGAACCATCAATGCTTGATGTTCCACATGCCCTTCTTTTCCATATTCTTCATATTTAATGGGATACCTTGGAATACCAACCATCCCAATTGTTTGTTTCATCTTTCAAGTGAAAAGGAGTTTTGGACTATTCACTCAACTTTGCAAAATTATATTTTGTTATTACAAAGTTAATAGTAGAGATTATTTCAAGGATGCATTTTAGATCAACAAGAGTCGATTCTCTAATTATTTTTTTTTAATCATGTCGTGTTTTTTCCTGTCATTTTACTTGTGTCAATTTGTAAAATAGTATACCATGCTTTTATTATTAAAATTTGGATAAACAAAACTACCATTTTGTTTTTTTTGTTTTTTTTTTTTTTTGAGAAAAACACTTTACTTTTGATAGAAAGTTGTGATTAATGTTTTTTATTTCTAATTACATTGATGACCAACTCAATGACTATAAAATTAATTAATTAATTAAAAAATTATTATTATATTAATAATACCACTCTACATTATAATTATTTCAGTGTWATTATTTTGTTATTTTTCCTTGCTACTATTCATCTTRTTGTTTTTGTTAGTTTATTATTATTAGAATGCACGTTACATGAGATGAGAAATGTAACTTATTACTAAATTTATTATGATCAAAATATTATTAATATTATTTTTCTTCTAATAATAATTATTACCATTTTTACCATTATTTGTTATGATTATTATTATTGATATGTTTTATTATACATATATTAAAAATATTAATGTTTATTATTGATAGGTTTATAAATTAATTAAGAATTATTAATTATGATGCTATTATTAATAATAACTTTATTATAATTATTATTAGGAATTGTTCCTCTTCTATGTTTTTTTTGTAAATAAAAGTTATATTACCTTAGATAATTAGAAAACCAGTACAAATAGCAAAACATGTAACCAATTCTGCCAAACAAATGGAAACCAGAACCGGATACAAGTCTAAAAGAGCATGCATGTTTACATTGAGATGCATATGTGACCAGATACAAAAACCGTGAAAGCTATAATCTGGCAATAGGCCTGCCTAATATTGTAGCTATGACTATTTTGAACAAAAAGAAACAAGACATAAAAAAATTCAAGCACTAGAAGAACCCATATTTCCATCGCCATTTGAGGGGTGAGGCTAGGCCAAAAAAAAGAAACAAGGTTGGTAGAAGGTTGGGCATTTTATCTTGACAGGATCTCTTGAAAGGAGTCGAAGAAGGAATCCAATTGACGAAAAAATGATGTTTTGATGAAAAATTTGGTGAGCAACATCCCTTCTCAAGTCAAAAATAAGTCATAGTTGATCTTCTGAGAAGTTGCATAGGGGGGGCGCCTCAGGCATTGTATCCACACTGGGTTTGAACTTGGTTTTGGGACAAGCTATTTCCTAAACCATGCCACCAAGTATTGAAGGAGAAACCTCTTTTGTAACTGGATAGCTCCCGAGATCCCCCAAGAGCAGGTTGGGAGCAACACCTGCCTCTCGAGAAGAATTGAAAAGAGAACTTTGTAAATATATAGAAGCAATAAATTGGGAGTCTGAAAGAGACCGGGGAGGCACCGAAGGGAACTCCTCGTCATTGAAAACATGATTTTCGTCATCTGTAATCCAATTCTGAATTGTGTAGGGAAAGTCCATAGAGAATGAAGCAATGAATATTGATCTAGTGGAAGGTGGCAGAGCTAGCAAGGTAGACAGACCCAAATGAAGCCGACGAGCCATGTATCTATAATAGGATGGAACACATTTTGAATTACCCCTCTTGTGTGGCATTGAGAGTCAAAAATGATTAGAAGGCCAAGAGAGAGAGCTGTGAGTGAAGAGAATCTCAGTGAGAGAGGAGGAAGCCACCCACGACGTCCAAACAAATAATATAGAATATAAACCATGCTTTACCTCCAATAAGTAACCCATTACAGTAATGGAATGTGCCATTAAGCTTGAGTTGACGTCCCACATCTTCCTCATACCATCATTTTAGCAATCCAACACTCAAAATGATCGACACATTAAGTTTCCCATGCAACACAGGCGCATCTCCATCCTTGCTTCGTTAATGCTCTGCATCGACATGAATAGAGGGAGGAGAGCGGTGAATGGATTCATTAACTTCACTTGGTGCATGTATTCCAACTCTCACCCCATTAAGGGTAGAACAATATCTATGGGATAAATCAATACATTGCAGCAACAACAAAGGGGTGAGAAGGAGGTTGGCATCAATCCTGATGTCATATTCCTGTAAAGAGACTCCTTCATTCGTCAGCTTGTCTGCAACCTTGTTCAATTATGTTCGGATATGCAAGGTGATGAGAGTAAGAGAAGGGTGAAGTAGGGCATGAAGGACTTCTAGAGGACCAAGAAGATGCCAACTAGGGGAGACTTTTGCAAGATCAGACCCATTTATACTTTTAGTGTGTAACAAAAGAATTACTTGGGAATTTACCCTTAAATAATAAAATGATTTAGATTAAGAATAGAAGTTAATTGGATTCCTCTAATTAAGCCCCATAGCTCTGCAGATTTTTTGGTTTCATACCCTAGGTTTCTAGACATAATGTGTTTAATCTGGCTAGTGTTATCACGAAGGACCATGCCATACCCTGCAGGTCCAAGATTTCCCTCAGATTCTCCATCAAAGTTCAACTTGAAAAAACCCATGGGAGGGAAATGCTAGGAGGTAGGGCTAAGGGTGAGAGAAGGGTTGGGATTATGATGTGAAATGAGAAGATTTCATTGTAGATTCAACTGCCATTTAGAGAGAATGATGCTTTCCCTGGGATAACATGAGATATCTTCATGGGTCCATTATTGGGCTTAGGTTGTTTCATGTATGTTTCCATAGATCTTAGACCAGATAAGGGAAGGGAGTGAGGTCTTGGAGTGAAATATGCACCTGTTTCTTTCATTTCATATATGCTAGACCACAAATCCTGGAAGCAATTACCATATCCGATTTAGAATTGGAATATTGAAAGTTGTCGATCCCCAATTTTCTATAGTGTTTGTAATTCTATCTCTTGCTCTATTTCTTTTTTCTCATGATCTGTGATACATGATCCCAGATCTCCCCACTAAAGGAACATTGATTCAATAGGTGCTCCATTGACTCCTCCTTGTTGCTAACAAAGATGGAAGATCGAGGGTCCAATGAACCCTCTTTTTATAATATTGTCCTAGGTGAGAATGTAATTATGAACTAAGAGCCAAAGAAATTTGGAATCTTTTGGCCACAAGTGCGACTGCCAGATAATTTTCCAAATGTTTTATTTTGGTTTAATATGAATATTGGAGTTGAGGATGTAGTCTTATTTAATCATGAAAGTACCAAGAGGAGAATGATCTCAGCATAGAATATATGGGCCCTCCTTGATGCAGACCTTTCTTTGGGTGGAAAATTCTTTCCAGTATTTCATATCACAGTCTACTAGAATATTGAGATCAGTGGGGAGAGTTTTCCAGGTCCTCCAAGGAGGATGGTGAGGTTCATCTAACCAAATATTCACGACCTTGAGGGACTCTAGTTGTTGCATGTGATTTTGAATATATTGCATATTATCCAAGGATGTCATAGGAGGTAATTGGTGCCATGAGTCAGACCAAAATAGAGCATCATGTCCATTCTTGATTTCCCAGAAGGAATGTTCCTGAATGAGAGGACGAGTGTTCCATGTTGCATTCTAGATATTGGAACATTAGATCAATTTGTTTAGCCTGATAAGATGTACCTCATTGATATGGGGGGAATATTTTTTCTTCCAAATATTTTCCCATAAATCAGTTGGGAACTTGAGCTAGCACAACCATATTTTGGCTCTCATGATACCATTTAACATTCTAGGATCCCTGAGTCCTAGGCCTCCAGTAAGCTTTGGTTTGAAAACTTTATCCCAACTGACAAGATCCCATTTTTTCCCTGGATTGTGGCCTTGCCAAAGAAAGTTCCGCTGAAGATTCCAAATGGCCTTAATGACTGATTGTAGGGATTCCAAGGCTGAGAAGAGATCTATGGGGATGGATTGGAGAACCGATTTAATAAGCATAAGGCACACGGCTAAATTTAGGGATCTGAAGGTCCAAGATTTCAGACGGTTGGAAAGGGTTTGGAGGAGGGTATCCCAAGAGATATTCTGTGTTTTTTAATCTGATAAAGGAATGCCAATATATTTGGATGAAAGGGAGCTCCTGGGTACGCCCAAAAGATGAGAGATGTGTCGTTGGATACCAGGAGGAGTATTAAAGAAGAATAGTTGATATTTATCCATATTAAAGGTGGTGCCATAAGCTTCACTAAAATCCGAAAGAATGGACTTGAATTTAATGACTTCTTGTGTAGTGGGAGAACCCATCAACATGGTGTCATCCACAAATTGGCCATGGGAAACGAATCATTGTAGAACATGCAATGGGAGACCTTGGATAGAGCCTTCCACAATAGAGGCAGTGATGTAACAGGAAAATCCTTCAACCATGATAACGAAGATAAAGGGAGAGACTAGGTCACCTTGGCGAATAAACCTAGGGTGAAAAAGGTTTAGAAGGAACACCATTGACTAGAATGGAAAAAAAGGTTTTGAATGTGAGGTTAATTATCCAATGGATCAAATCATTACTAAAGCCAAAAGTTGAGAGAAGAGATTGCATGTACTTCCAACTAAGGTGATCAAAGGCTTTGGATAGTCAAGCTTAATAAGCATACCTAGAGTTCGTGTGGATTTGAGTGAGTGGATCACCTCATGTCCGAGTAAGGTGTTGTCCATTATTTGGTGCCCCTCAATGTAACTAGACTGCACCTTATATATTATGAAAGGGAGAATGGGATTTAGTCCGAGAGAAATGAATTTTGTAATGATATTATAGACCACATTGAAGAGCGCAATGGGTCAGAATTGGTTCAGCTGAGTGACTCTCTCTTCCTTGGGAATGAGGGTAAGAAAAGTAGCATTAAGGGTTGAGAGCATATGACCAGAAGTCTTGGATTCATCCACTAGCAGCTAGACATCCTCTCTTATCATTGATCAACAATAATGGAAGAAGTTTGTTGTAAATTCGTCTGGCCCGGATGCCTTTCCCGATGGCATTTCCTTGATGGTCTGGTCTACCTCCTCGATTGTGATGGGTCTCATGAGGGCTTGATTATGTTATGGAGTGATGATGGCTAGTATGTGTTGAGTTACTCTGTTGATAGTTGGAGTGTGATCAAGGAGCGGCTCTGAAAGAAGATCCTTGTAGTAGTTGACCAGTTTTGATTCTAATCTTTCATGGTTCAAAATTGGGTTCCCTTGATCATATTCTAGCTTAGTAATATGGTTAACATACCTTCTATGCATCATGGATCTATGAAATAATTTGGTATTATTTTCCTGTTCCCTGAGCCATTGTACCCTAGATTTCTTTCTCCACAAGATTTCCTCCTGCTTGTATCTCTCCTCCTGTTGATGTTTGAGTAGCTCCTCTTCCTATTGCAAAGAATTTGAAGGGCCTTGTGAAATGGATTCTTGTTGGATTTCCTCCAAGCACTTCTCTAAAGACCTATGAGCCTGAAAAATGTTTCCAAAAACGTTTTTATTCCATTGTCGAAGTTGTTGTTTGAATTTTTTCATCATTTGTTGAAACCTGTACATTAGTGTGCCATGAGAGATTGCAACATTCTCCCACCAGGTATGAGAGAGCTCTGGAAATTCCAGATGATTTAGCCAAAAAAATTAAAATCGAAATGGCTTGTATTTGGGTGTACTAATCGTGTCGATCTGTAACATCCCGCTCTTGCACGCACTGAGAGAAATTATTCTTTGAGGACACTTGTGTGCAAGTGATCTAGGTTATTATACTATTAGTCGTTTTGATTATGATTATGAGATATTATGGATTTGATGATACGTTATTTTGTTGCATTTACATAGACAGGTGCTATTAACTGAGTTCTCCTGAGTGTGCAGGAATTTGGACATTGAGGATGTAGAGGCATCGATGAAACCCCTTGGATTCTGGATCGAGTCAGGGAGTGGACTATTGGGTTTGAATTTTGTTGATGTGACATATGTACATATGATTAGATATTACGATGATTGATTATTATTATTGCTGACATGATTCATTGATGGATGCAATCTGATGATAGCTTGCCGACCAAACTCACATTTGGAGTAGAGGGGTCACGCACAAAAACCAGAGATATTGAGGGAGAGGTGTCGCAGCATCCCTGCCACATCCTACTAGCACTCCCATCGTGGCTCGAACTGTAGGTTAATAATTACCTAGATTGAGAAGACCCATGATGTTGTGAGGGAAGACTATGACAGTCGCTCACGATGATTCTAGTGGGCACGCAATAAGGCAGAGGCATTATTTCTTAGAGGCCCTTAGTCTCCCACAAGATCACCTGGCGGAGTATTGACTCCAGGGGTTTGACGTCTACCAAATTTAGTCAAGAGGCGAAGGACAACCTTGGAGAACAAAGTGCGTCTTGAAGGGCACTCCCCGCAAGTAAAATGAAAAGAGGCGAGTGGCACCCTTGGAGCACGTAGTGCATCTTGAAGGGCACGTCGCGCAAGGAAAATGAAAAGAGGCGAGTGGAACCCTTGGAGCACGTAGTGCATCCTTAAGGGCACGTCGCAATTTTAACTGGTCAGTGAATAAACCTAATTAGCCTTAAAATGAATGATGTGATAAGTAAACTTTAATGAATAATTTTTCCCATAAGAACTGTCACCAAGCCTAGTGAATTAAAAACCTTGGTCTGAGTAGAACCTTAGAACAAAACAAAAACAACTAATTAGACATATAACCAGATTAAAGTGGAAATTTCAATTCCCTAGGGTTCTTGGTATAAAATTTTAATTCACTAAGGTTCTTTTATAAAATTTTAATTCACTAAAATTCTTTTTATAAAATTCAATTCACTAAAGGTTCTTTTATAACTAATAACAAAAATTCAAACTTTAATTATTAAAGAAAAAAAAAATTACAATGGAGGATTAAATTCATAAAAAGAGTAAATGGTTGTTTATCTAAACTACTAATTCTGAACTTAGTTATAAAAAGGGGAAACTTAAGGGGAAATGAAACTTAAAGAAAAAGTGAAACTTAAAAAAGGGGGAAACTTAAAGAAAAAACTGAATCTCTAACTTAGTAAGGAATCTAGTCTTCGGAACTTTCTATTTATGAACTCAACTAATAATTAAGTAAGGCGTAAGTCATTTAAGAATTGTAAGGGAATACTGGGAAACCGAGGAGCGTTTTTAGGAATGCTCTTGGTGAGTGATGGAAATAGGAATATTTAATTAATTAATAAAATTGATTTTTTGGTGCAACTAGGGGATCGAGATACATGTGTACGGGGGAGGTTTATCCTAATTAAATTAATGAAAGAGGAATTTAATGAGAATTTGGGAAACTAATTACTTGAAAACTCTATAAAAGATATGGCAGAGAAGGATTATGGACACATCTGGTTTGTGTAACGTTACGCTGCTGAAATTTTATCTTGACTGAACTTTCTCTTGTGGGAGTTGGGATACCCAGCTCGGGTAACGAGTGGTAGCTCGACCTTGTGAGGCGAGTTGGGTGCTAGCATTCTCTGGTATTGTGTGTGTGGCCCCTTTGTGGCTTGGAGGGCTCAGGGGGAAGAAGAATACCCCTAGCGTTGGTTGGGAGGTACCGGTGAGGTCACATCGATTGGCAAGAAGGAGCTGGACAGAGAGTGCACAGGACAACGACTTCGGAGCTTTCGCATTTGGCTACAGTACACATGTGTATATTTGTATTGAATGGTATTTTAAATATTGTTCATGCGCCTTCAATAATGTACTTCTATTGTGTTAAAGTTTATTTTTAATCAGCGTAACACTATCCCGAGATTTCTTTTTTATCTTTTCACAAATTGTCTTGATGAGCCCAGTGTTTTATGATCAGAGAACTTCAAGTCATCCCAGCCTTATGCTCGTTGTAGTTTGAATCGATTTCCCATGGCAAACCCAAACTCTGATTGCATTGACTTCTCTGTGTTTATTTTTATTGATTTAATATGAACAGAAACTGTGTTTTTATCTTCTGTCCCTTATCCTTAAGTTATTAGTCGGTGCCTGAGCAGTTCGCCAGGAGCCTAATCGATTGTCTTCACTCCAATATTTAAGACTGATATTTAAATTCCCTACTTTCCTGTGCATGGATAATAAGTGAAGGATAAATTTCCGCCCAACTATCTATCCCTTACTTATCTCTGCATTTTTATTTTATGATTAATCTCTAATCTTTGTGCCCTTCTTTGTGAATGAGTATCTCTGTGTTTTGATTGATTCATGGTTGAATGATTATATCTGCATTGAATGATTAATCTCTGAAGGATTAATATCCGATTCCTTGGCTCCTGGTGAAAAGGGGAAAAATCATTTTTCTTGGCACTTTACCTAGTCTTCACACCACGTTTTTATTGGCGTTTTACACATCCTTTTCACCCATTTTTACACAACATTTTGGTTTGGATTTTCATGTTCCTTAGTTATGGATTTTCTATTGTTATTTACACATCGATTTTATCATCACTCCTGCGATTGATTGGGCATTTATTTCTACTTCTACGAATTTAATAGCATTTGAATTTTCACATTTGAATTAGCATTGAAATAGCAATTGAATTAGTGATTACAATGATTAGCTTTGAAATTCAATTAAAGGGAATAAGGTGAATAAAACGACTAGCATTGATTTAACATTTGAAATAGATATTTTATGATATCCATACCTACTACTTACCACTGCGACTTTACCATGAGAATCCATTGTATATATAAATCGTTGATGTATAAAACGTGTATAAATCGTACATAAATTGTTGTTGTATATAAATCCTTGTTGTGTAAATCGTATATAAACTGTTGTTGTATAAATCGTACACAAATCATTGTTGTATATAAATCTTTGTTGTGTGAAATGTAATTAAAATCGTTTTCCTTACTGTAATTAAAATCACCTTGTTTAAATGATATATCCGTCACTAGATTCACCTTAATTAAAATCGTTTTATATCAGTCCTTTACACCATCTAGTGTAAACTCGACTAGATTAAAATCGACCTCACCCCTTTTTCTCGTATGATGTTCATAGGTTACCTGAGTGACTGTCGAATGGGGCTATGTTTTCGTATTGTGGGAGGTGGCAGTAATGTTAATTGCAGAGACGTCAGGCTGGGAGCTAGCCTTTAAGGCAACGACGATTCCCTGTGTGTTTCTGATTTTTCTGACTCAACCGTGGTTGGCTATTACACCAGTTGTTGATTTGAATGCTAGAGATGTGATTACAGTTGTAATCAACATCTAGGGCACCTACTTTTGTGCTTCCTACCGTAATGTAACAGTCAAGTGGAAACAGATTTATGCAGTAATAAATTGACTGATTAATAATCTAAGTCTAAAATTAAATTTTTAATAATATGAGTTTATGATGTTACGATATATATGCATGTGGAAATTCAATGAGAATTTGTTATTTTAAATAAGAAAGCATTATTCAGGAATTGTTAATTTAATGAGAAAAATGTTATATAGAAATTGTTATTTATTGAGAAGGGGTTATTTAGAATGTGTTAATTAATAAGAAATCATTGTTTAGAAAATGTTATGGTAATGAGAAATTGTTATAGGTCTTCATTCTAAGGTTAAGGTACATTGTCATTTTTGAACTGGAAAGGTTATGAAAATCATAGTGAATTGTATCGTTTCTGAACCACCCCCCTTTTATGAAAAGTAAATGTCACCTGAAGGGTGTTTGTATGTTAATTTTAGGATGAGGTAAGATGCAATGTGCTAGGATAGGTTTATGATGGCTAGATAGTATTGAGGTACGTGTAGAAGGTTGAAATCCTTAACCATGTCTTGATTATAGTTACTTGTGCCCCGTTTATCTTGATTGATTACAATGCTCTCTTTATGGTTTCGTATAATGTATGTCAGTGCATTTT
>JASDQU010738677.1:81474-93496 GCA_032191745.1 Picea mariana
CCACATTGCACTTTCCCTGTCCCTCAATTGTAGTTCAAGAAAATGTGTCTTTGTAAACACATCTCCACTTGAGAAATGCACATTTGTGCTTAAACCACTGTGTTTGCTAGAACAAGATACTGACAATTCAGAAGATGTACTATGTCGCTCTATTATTGATTATTACCTCCAACATTCATCTCCTATTAGGCATATCTGCTTAGCAGAATTCGTATCGCATTACAAAAAAAATGGTGCACCCATATCAAAAAGAAAAAAACCCTCTGTGATACGGTTTGTCAAATATAATAAACATTCTGACTATGAAAACTATTGTAGAGAAAAACTGTTGTTATACGTTCCGTTCAATGAAAACGAAGAGACATTAAAACATAAATTCTTTACATGGGAAGCTGTGTATGTTGCCTCTGAGACTATAGTGCAAATCAATGAAGCTAGATTTACTTACAATGTTAATCCAACATGGGGTGATCTAGAAATTGCAGTTAATGAGCTAGAAAACCCTGATAATATTGATGAGACATTCACAAACCGAAAAAAAAAACCAGAACTCCTCATGAGTCCTATGACTTGCAAGCAAATTTGCGTCGTCCTCGAGCAGGTGGCATTGAAAAACGTATCAATATTGGTTTTCAAGTCACAAAACATCCTTTCCTTATTGAAAATAATGAATACCATAGAATGAGACGTCTATTGAATCGAGAAAAACAAACAATTCTAAAGGACATTGCGCTTAAAAAACTCTTGAACATGGACACTCTTGTGCACTTGTTCCTTACAGGTGGAGCAGGAATAGGCAAGACATTCACAGTAAAAGCATTGTTCCAAATGCTTATACGAATATATGATTCAAACAGTTCCTCTGATCCTATGAAACCAAAGGGCCTAATAGTTGCATACACAGGAAAACCTGCATATAATGCAGGTGGAACAACAATCCACTCTGCATTTTTAATGGCTTTTAACAAGTCATGGTTTCTTCCAATTAGCAAGGAAATGTTAGATACATTGTCTGAGATTTATGACAAACTCCAACTTGTCTTTATAGATGAGGCATCTTTGATTGGAAGTCGCTTCTTGTATTCCATTGACAACCAACTAAGAAGCATAAAACATGTGCACACGAAATACTTTGGAAACATTGACATGATATTCTGTGGGGATATTTACTAGGCACAACCGATTCAAGATTCTTTGATATTTGAACAACCTACAGTTAGCATGTGAACAGTGACGCATGACTTCTGGAGAGACAATATTAAATGCTTTGAATTGCATACTACAATGCACCAGACAGATGAAACATTTATTGCAATTCTGAATAGAATGCGAACAAACAGCCAAACATATGATGACTTAACATATATCAATTCGAGGTGCTTGCGACCTGCACCAATAGACCCAACATTCCCTAACGTGTTCTACACAAATAAGGATGTTGCAATGCATAACAGGTACATGCTGTCGCTCATGCATGGCAATGATATCATCATCAATTCAATTGACCTGGGAGAAGACAACCATAGAAATGTGCCACGTCAAGAACATACAACCACTTTACCTTCGCAGCTTGTCCTGAAATTAGAAATGTTGGTTGAAATATATGCCTGCAACTATGATTCACAGGATGGCTTGGTCAATGGTGCATATGGAATACTCAAAGGCTATACCAAAACAGAAAAACTTGATGTCCTTTGGATTATATTCCATGAACCACATATAGGCAAGTGACAAGCAAGCAAGTTGGCTTATCTATATAATTCAAACACTGCAAGCAATTGGACACCTATTTTGCGAATATCAAAGCTAGTATCGACATCAACAAAGACAGGTCGACTGAAGATTCGAAAACAGTTTCCAATTAAACTTGCATGTGCACGTATAGTCCACGGATCACAAGGACTAACACTTGATAGTGTTGCATTTCATCCTGTTGGAATTCGAATACATGGACTTGTATACACAACAATGTCCCGTGTCATAAGTATAGACTCCTTGTATTTACTAAGTCCTCTTACAAAAGATGATTTCAAAGTCAAACAAAAAGTTGATATTGAAATGGAACGCCTCAGGACTACCGCAAAATGGCATCTGTAGTATGATTACCAATTCATACAAACAAAGTCATATGTATCAATTCTCTCGCTTAACATGCATAGCTTACATGCACACATGGATGATATACTCAATGACTATGATACAATGCAATCCGATATTTTGTGCTTGCAAGAAACAGACATGGAATTATGCATGCAAAACAAACAATTTCCAAAGCACAATTGCATATCAAGTTACATTACACATGGGGTGATGATATTGGTGAAATGACATGTACCAATTTTGGACCATATACATTTCGAAGAAAAGAATGTTTAGATGTTGGTTGCAAAAATATTTTTCCATGGAACAGAAATTGCAATAATAAATCTGTATGTTGCTCCCCATGCAACATTCTCCAACATAATAATGTTCTTTCCAATGCATTAGGCCATTTGCATCTGAACAAAACCATTGTGTTTGTAGGAGACTTCAATATTGACATGCTACAAAATAATGCCAGAACAAAAGAATTGGAAAACTACATGTGCAAATATAGTCTCCACTTTCTTTTGAACAACACAAGCCATGTGCAAATATAGTCTCTACTTTCTTTTGAACAACACAAGCCATGTGCAAAACGTGATTATTGACCATGTGTGGTCAAATGTGCCCATTCCTCATTACAACATATTTATCTTAGACACATATTGGTCTTATCATGATACAATTGGCATTGCACTTGAATTGTGAGATATACATAAAACATATTGCAAAGTCATATTTCTATGTTTCAAAGCATATTTGTGTAGCTTGTTGCAAAAAATCAAATTATCTAGCTTCTTAGTTTTCCTTGGTTTGTACACATACTGGTCTGGTCACCACACAGTTGGTGTTGCACTTGAATTATGAAATATACATCAGGCATATTGCAGAATCATATTTCTATGCTTCAAAGCATATATGTCTATCTTGTTGCAGAAAATTGAGATATCCAACTTCTTAGTTTTCCTTGGTTTGTAATTGATTTTGGTCACAAATTGTTTTTTACAAAAAAAATAAATATATATATAGACACACACACACACAAACTTGAATGAACTAAAAAAAAAAAAGGTACATTCTTCTAACACTGTCTGTTACTCTATTCCTCTTATTCTATTTTATTTAGTCTATGTACATAGTACTTGTTTTTTTCTTTAAATGTCAACTTATGTTCATGTTCGTTTTGTTTTTTGCTTTTGTTCATGGAAACAAGAAAGAAAACTAGACACCGCAAAGAACTCCTAACCAAAAATGTAGAAGAATCCATGCAAAGGTGCATTTTTCTACTCGTGTTCCATATCCAATAGTTTTTCGTTTACTCTATTTGTATTTGTTGAACTGGTTTGCATCTCTGTTTTTTTTTTCCTCTTTGAATACTCCATATCTTCCTGTACATTGAATTGTCTTCGTGTCAATTATATTTTTTGTGCCGCTATCTTGAATGAATAGATTTGTTCTCCATCTATTATTTTCATGTGTTCCTACGTAACAGTCTGCTTTCCTGTCGATTGTATTCTTTGTATTGTGTGGCATACAGTTCTTACCTCCCTTTATTTTTCCTCCTCTATACTTAGTCATTCTTCCTTTTTTCTTCCCCTCTATTATCCATTTCTAATTCTATACTTAGTCTCACGTCTATGCTCGTGGGTTCCCAGGACGGTGGAGTGGCAGATTTCATGTCCATCTATATCTCTACATCACGAGTCCGACTGACTGTCGTTCGTTTTCATAGTTCACAAATTTTATGGTTGCGGTTTCCTGCGTAGGCACCATCGAAATCTCATGCCCTGTGTGTGTGGTATACATACTGTGCCTGAAACTTCGATGATATACAATTCAACCTGGACTCGAAGCTTGCGAATCATTTTTCCCAGCATCTGTGATATTTTTCCCAGTTCGTCTCAACAGTTAGCCAATTTTATGGCCGTGGGTTCCCCCCCAATGCATTATCGAACTCCCATGCCCCGTTTTTGGATAACATCTTGCATCCAAAACTCTGGTTATCTACAATTCGACCCTGGACTCCTCGAACTCGCAAGCCTCACTCTTTATCGAACTCACATTGTATATCCATCGATATCTTGACATCATGAGTCCAACCGACCGCTTTCATTTCCTTAGCCAATTTTATCGCCGCGGGTTCTCGAGTACGCATTATTGAACTCTCATTCCCCGTGTTTCGAGTATACATCTTCCATCCAAAATTTGGGTGATCTAAATTTCTACCACGGACTCCCAGGTTCAAAAAAGTACCAAAGCATCTTTAATTCTCCTCCATGCCCGCCATGTTCGCCCCTTCCTAATACACATTAATTATGATTTTACTGGTGACAGTTCACCACATATGTTTGAAAATATTGGCATTAATAAGAGGAAAGCTCAAGGTAATCTCCCATTAAAATGCATTTATGGGAGAATATTATGGAATCTAATTAGTTTCCTCTATCAATCTTGAATTCACAAAAAAATGATGGTTGTTTTGGTTTTTTTAAGGCATCATCGTAGCAAGAATTCAATATTATTTTGGCCTGTTATCATACACAGAGGTGTTCACATGATGTCTCTCTTTAGTATTGTGCACATAATTTTTGAACCTTACAGGTTTGCATATTTGAGGCTCTGCTTGCATATGAAAATGTTGCTCCACCATTCCAATTTGAACATAGTTTGCATTTGGGCCACAAAGAAAAGAAATAAAATAAAATAATATGAAATTTGTTTATGTAAATATTAACAAATTTTCTTCTGACTTGAACCTGCTTTTGTCAAAATCCAGGTATATTACACAGTTGTCAATGTTTTCCCCACTTTTCAATAGTTTCTCGATTTCCCTGCCACCTTTGCACGCTTTCCCAATGCAAATTGATGACGCTTTTATTATCTTTGAAAAGATTGGCATTAAAAGGTGAAACGGTCAAGGACATCTGCCATTAAAACACATTGAACCAAGATTTACTGGAGATTGTATTATGATGTTGCAGCGTCCATTTTAAATACAATGAGGAGAAAAGGAAGGTTTTCATCACCTTATGGCTGCAGCTCGACAACATGTCTGTGGAGATACCCTAAATATTTTTGGGCACAGGGACCAACATTTTTAGTGGTCCATAGTTTATGACTACTACTCATCCACTTCTGCCCAGATGAAAGTTATCTCGACATCTAAAAATGCAGTGGCACATTGTATCCCCATTTTTGTTTTTTTACTTTAAGGAATTGGTCACGTTCTGCACTGAGAACTATATTCCGAACCAGCCGATTGTCCAGATGGGCAACCATTTCCAAATATCCCTATCACCTAAAGTATTTAGAAAGATGTTAACACTTCCCGACCCAACGCCTACTTTCAAAGGCAAGAATTGCAAACAGTTATTAAAGAAGCATAGAAATGAATTAGACCTCTTGCCGAAGTTATTACAGGACCCAATGCTCGCTCCCCGGGACATGGTCATATTACAGGTTAGTGCATGTAAAAACCTTTTTCGGAAAATTGCATGGCTTTTCACGAGGACAATGAGACAAGAAAGTGAAACTGGCATCTCTCATATGATTTTGTATATTTTATATTTTACGGTCAAGCAACAAACCATCTTCCATTGTCGCAAGTTAGATTCCATTCAAATCTCTTCCCAGTTATTGCAATACAGGAGGTAGAAGAAATTCTTTATGTCATCTTATTTAATTTCCATCGTGCTGAATTACTATCCATTTCCTGAACTATCTATGTGTAGGAAGATAAACTATGAATTTGACCAGCAACATTTTTGTGCCAGAAATTATGGAGACACGATGCTTGCCAACAATTTTAGAAGGTCTTCAATTATTTTGTTTTAGTTTTTAAAGAATTCATATTTGGAAGGTATTTTCCCTGGTTTTTTGGCCAGCCGACAATCTTCCTGGATAGGAAGGGCACAGTAGAAGAAATGGAGAACTATAATTTTATAAGGATTTTGAGTCTAAGAAAAATCCTTTCTTCCTTCCATGTCATATATCTTGTATAATGTTTTTTGTTGGAATAACAAGCGAGTACATCCGTTGGTTGCATTTTTTCCATGAAAAAAGGAAAGGACAATTCATGTCCATGCCTTCAAAAGTTCGGGATATCATGGTCAGGAACCACTTCAATAGGTCTTTCACTTACACTATTCTGAATGGACTCTGTACCAGTACCAATGATTTGCACAAGTATAACTGAAAAGGCACGGGTGAAAAAAGTGCCCAATCCCCGACTGCCACAACCAAGACCACAGCATCTTGTGGCAGTAATCCAATGTCTTACCCAAGTAAAGTCACACATAGTTCTTCAGGTGGAGGAGGAAATAAGAACCCTCCCTCCGACAAAATTAAAAGTTGTCACAAGCTTCCCGTGGGCAAAAACAGAAAACAATAGTCCAAGAACAGGAGGGACCGAAGGGAGAAATTGATATGTACGATCTCTCCCTTGAAGATATGGAACTAGAAATTGACATTGAAAAAATGTTCCCTAGCGACGATCACCTAGAAAGCACTTCTCCTCATAATCCTGGGATGGAAATACTTGGCATAGATACATTGGATGAAGAAGAGTCTTTTGCATTTCAGAGCGTTGTTTTTGATAGCGAATAAAAAAAAATGATTATTGAAAACAAAGATGTAAAGAATAAGAAAGGGACATCTCGTTAAGAGTTCAACCTACGCAACATGTGCCCTTCCTAGATATCCAAGATGCACTAAGAAATTGGAGATGCTCTAGACAACTCTATTAGCGGCCTTGAAATAGAAAATCTCATGTTAAAGACGTGAATCAAAGAATTGGAGGCAACTCTAATGCCTCTTCCATTGTTTTCTACTCCTTTGGCAAGGGTCAGGTCCACCGCACTTGTGCCAGAGTTAAAAGGATCAGCAAGCCTTCTCACATTGGCCTGAGACTATGTGGAAAAGAATATAAACAAAAGAATGGAATTAATAACAGAAGCTTGGGAGATGTCAAAGAATATGGTCTCTTTTGGAACAAGAGCGCATGCTTTTCATGAGTATCTGCAAGAAGATGTCAAGAACGAGCAAGGTTTTTATCTTGATGTAGTTTTACCATTTGGTGTTGAAGTTGCCGGTATGATGAAATTCAAAAGAAGTCAGGAGGATCTCCCTTCCCTGGATCGAATAGACCAGCTAAACGCATGCTGGAAAGAAAAGGTAAAGAACCTGATTGGTATCATTCAAGAATGTATCCAAACCATATCTAAAAGAGACAAACTATTCAAGAAGCTAACTGAGATAGATCTAGCTGGCAAAACCAATGAAGTCCAGGACCCAAAATTGATATAAAACTTATTTTTTTTAATCAAGCAAGAATTTGATAATCAAGTTCATATCTATAAAAGACTGTCATTTGAAAATTTCTATGGCATTCTTGAATATGGTGAAGATGACGTGAAAAATTGGCTAGTCGGTTATGCCATTAGAAACAAAAATATTCCAGAAGCATTGCACAACTTGTCTATTGATCTAAGGGACTTGGAAAGTGAACTCTTCAATATAAAAATCTGGCATGAAATGAACGTGGCGCCCATGAGGAGCTACATTGAAGAATGTTTGAAAAAGGTTGTCGACCAGATTACCAATGAAGGTCAAAGCTGAGGAAAGCCATAAAAGGACATCATTGAAGAAATGACAAGGCATGGGACACCATCATAGTAAGTTGATACTGATTACATTCTTTTGCCTTCATCCACTTATTCTAGAAAAGCTTTAATCCAAATCTGACAATTTTTTCTTTCTTCTTGTCAGGTTTTGTTGTTTTCCATTTTCGACTTTCTTCTTTCTACAAACTTCATTCTTGTACATATTTTATTTGTATTCCATGGTAGTCCCAATCAGAGTCATTCTGGAAAACACATTTTTTGTTTCACAGAATATGTACTGAACTATAGTTTTTTTTTACAAATTCGAAGACAACATTTTTTGGGAAATATTCTCAAATGTATTTTGTGACCCAATTTATCTAAATATAAATATTTGGGGTTGTTCTATGTTGATATTCAATGTGTGGTGTTGTTATTTGGAATTTGTATTTCTTCATAAAATTAACTCATTTCGTTGTACATGTTCCTATTCTATATTGTGCATGTATTGCAACTTCCTATATTTTAGAATATTCTTCGATATATAAAATATAAAGTCATACATTTTTTTCTCTTTTCCTTGTAGGTTTGAGCAAAAACAATCGAGCCCAAAACACCCTTCAAATTCAAACATGGTTTACATTTGGACCACAAATAATCTAGTAAGATACATTGATATGGATAAATTTTAAATAAACATAAACAAAATCCCTTTAAACTTGAACCTGACTTTCTCGGGCTCCTAGATTGTCCACAGGTTGATCAGTTAGTGGACTGTCAAATCCTCACTTCCATCTATATCTTCACATCAGGAACCCGACCGACGACCTTCCCTTTCAACACTTGGCCAAATATCTCACCGCGACGTCCCAAATTAGCGCTATCACATTCTTATCCTGTGTGTTCCATTATATACATCTTGCACCCAACACTTTCGTCATATACACTTTTCACCCAACAATTCCGTGATAAAAGATAAGTATATAATACAGTAATATATTGACATCTGTGATACCCCATTTGCTCGCAAGATCTTTTATGCATGTTTCTGGAGAAGTTATATACTTATTGCATATACTTGGAAAGGAGTGCGAAGGTGGTGGGCACAGAAATACCCATGGAAAGTGGTCGGATGAGCTTCAAAATAGGGCGGCAAGGGTTCCCGATGAGACGTAAGGCCCCGACTATCAAATTGTATATATTGGAACATTTCAGTGAAAAATGTGTAACACGAAGAAGGTGTTCATGCCATTGTTAGTTCAAATTCATTCTGCTTTCACTAGTAACAACTCAGTGCACAGCTTTGTTTATTCACATTAATAAGAAAATAACGTATTCAACAGCGATTTACGGGAGCCCGACCGACCCCCACGTTGGGTGCCCCCTGTTTCGTGATATACATATTCAACAACGATTTACGGGAGTCTGACTGACCCTTGGGTTCACGCTATTATAAATCTTTCACCTAAAACTTTCGTCATCTACAAGTGCGTGATACACATCCTGCACCCAAAACTTCCATACTCTACAATTCGTCACGACTTAGTGCTATAGATTTCTTATGCCCCCTATTCCATGATATACATGTTGCACACAACACTTCCATAATATAAATTTTTCACCAAACACTTGTGTCATTTACAATTCGACCCTGGTTATAGAACCTGCCTACCCGGGAATCGGCGATCTGAAAAGTGGATAGGCATTGAATGGCTAGCGGTCGATCGAAGTCACGATATAAAAGCACAAAAGACCATTCAAATTTGAACATGGTTTACATTTGGACCACAAATAATCTAGTAAGATACATTAATATGGATACATTTAAAATAAACATAAACAAAATCCCTTTAAACTTGAACCTAACTTTCTCGTGCTCCTGATTGTCGGCGGGTTGACCACGGCATCCCAACTTAGCGCTATCTCATTCTTATCCCGCATGTTCCGCTATATACATCTTGCACTCAACACTTTCGTCATATACATATTGCACCCAACAAATCCGTGATAAAAGATAAAAGTATAGAAGATGGAAAAGAAGGGTAAATATATTCACATCTGTGATAGATATCCCATTTGCTCGCAAGATCTTTTCTGCATGTTTATGGAGAAGTTATATACTTATTGCATATACTTGGAAAGAAGTGCAAAGGTGGAAGGCACAGAAATACCCGTGGAAAGCGGTCATAAGGCTTCAAAATAGGGTGGCAAGGGTTCCCGAGGACAGGTAAGGCCCCGTCTGTCAAATTGTTTATATTGGAACATTTCAGTGCAAAATGTGTAACACAAAGAGGGTGTTCCTGCCATCCTCAATTCAAATCCATTATGTGTTCACTAGTGACAACTCAGTCAACAACTTTGCGTGACTTAGCGCTATCGATTTCTTATGCCCCCCCTGTTCCGTGATATACATGTTGCACACAACACTTCCGTGATACAAATTTTGCACCAAACACTTGCATCATTTACAATTTGACTTCGGTTATAGAACACACCTACCCGAGAATCCGCGATCTGAAAAGTGGTTAGGCATCAAATGGCTAGCGGCCGATCAGAGTCATGGTATAAAATAACGAGCTCAAATGTGAACGAGTGCATCTACCAACACACATTGAGACATTTTCGGAAACAACGGCTAAGTAACGAGAAAGAGATAGTAGAGTGGAAAAACAAACAGGAATTTCGTTGAGTATAGAAGAGGGAAAAGAAGGTCTGATATATTCAAATCTGCAATTGATAATCCATTTCCTAGCAAGATCTTTTTTTTATGTTTCAACTATGGAAAGCAGTCGGATGGGATTCAAAATAGGGTGATAAGGGTTCCCGAGGAGATGTGAGGAGATGTAAGGCCCCGCCTGCCAAATTGTATATATCAAAACATTTAAGCGCAAAATGTGTAACACGAAGAGGGTATTCAGGCCATCTTCAATTCAAATTAATTATGCTTTTATTGGTGAAAACTCAGTGCACGGGTTTTCTTATTGGGAGTCACAACCAAAAAACCTATTCAACAGCGATTTACGAGAGCCCAACCGACCCCCAGTTTGGCGCTATTATATATCTTGCACCCAAAACTTGTTCCATCTACAGTTCCGCCCTATACATCTTGCATCCAAAACTTTCGTGGTCTATAATTCGTACATATTGAAACATGGTTTGCATTTCGACCACAAATAATCTATTAAGATACATTAATATAAATACAATTTAAGTAAATATAGTTAAACTTGAACCGGAGTTTTTTTGAACTCGTTGATTGGTCCTATATCTTCACATCATGAGCCTGACCGATCACAGTTCCTTTCAACACTTAGCCAATTATCTCTCTGCGGGGTCGTGACTTAGCGCTATCTAATTTTTGTGCCCCCCTATTCTGTGATATACATATTCAACAACAATTTACGGTAGTCTGACCTACCCCCGGCTTGGCGCTATTGTAAATCTTGCACCCAAAACTTTCATCATCTACAAGTGCACGATATACATCTTGCACCCAAAACTTTCGTCATCTACAAGTGCACGATATACATCTTGCACCCAGAACTTTTGTACTCTACAATTCATCGCAACTTCATGCTATCGATTTCTTATGCCCCATGTTCTGTGATATACATGTTGCACACCACACTTCTGTGATATACATTTTGCACCAAACACTTGTGTCATATACAATTCGACACCGGTTATAGAGCTCACCTATCTGGGAATCCGCGATCTGAAAAGTGGCTAGGACTCAAATGGTTAGCAGTCGATCGGAGTCATGATATAAAAGCACAAGCACATATGTGTTGAAATAATGTAACTGCGAAGAGAATTCTTATTATTTTGTTATTGGATTAAATCCCCATTGTGGATTAATCATGTCATTATTATTTTTTTTATTATTAGATTAATCCCCATTGAGGATTAATCAAGTCGATAATTGTATAAGGACCAAATCCCCTTTTGCGGATTGGTCATCGGACAATTACAATGTGCAGAATAAGAAGTCGGCCCCAAGAGTTATATTGAAAGGGCCATATTTAATTAAAGGTGGATTTACCCACCCAGTGTGAGAGGTCGGCCATGCCAGATGGTGACTCTTCACACGTGCCAGATTAATATAAATAAGAGGCTAGCGCCTCACTTCTAACACACACTTCACTTGCTCATTCTCTTATGAGGCAAGCTGCAATTTCAAGTTGGTGGAGGAGAAGAAGGGTGGCGCATCTCTTGGAGGAGGATTTTCTGTATTGGTTGAGTTATCTCTTGAACATTTGATAAGCTATTTATGATAAGGAAGTTTTGTTGGGTTTTCTTCCCCTACAGGGTTTCCCAGGATAAATGTTGTGTCTATTGTG
>JASDQU010738677.1:123325-150099 GCA_032191745.1 Picea mariana
CAAATGCATGTGCCAATTTACTGCCTCCAGACAACCTGACTCCTCTGCACAATCCCTTCTAATGGAAAACCCTGCAATGAATTCAAATTCCTCTTGCCTAGGCTGCGCATTCCTCATGGGCACATCCACTATGTGTGTAGTTTCATGAGTGCACTCACTAATGTCACAATTGATATTCAAACTGTACCTTTCACTTGTTATCTCAACTGGGTCTCCACTGGATCTGACATGCATGTAGTTAACAGTGGTAAATCTTCAGTTGCATGTGAGATCACTGATTGTGAATTAATTAATAATTAATTCACTAATCCCTCAGTAGTGTAAGTTTAGTTACAACTAGTACAACTGAGCTTAACTCACTTAACTGAGTTAAACTACTTTACAACTCACATAACTACACCTCCAACTCTGTTACAACTTTGAATCACTCGGTTACAACTAATTCGACTTGCATGTCCCACTAGTCAACCTTTGAACTCAAATTTCCTATAGCTAACTAATTTGTCACTTCAGTTAACTATTTCCAAGTGCTCATTGAGAATAGATTAATATTTATTGTCCAACTATTATTAAGGGATAATAATAGTCGACATACATCTATAAATAGAATTCGCTCACCATCTATAAATAGACATCATCTATAAATAGAATTTGCTCATCATTTAAAAATAGATTTCCACCTAAAAATAGCCTGAGGCTCCATCCTAGTGTAGGTGCATAATTTTCACTAGGATCTTCTTGTTGAATCTCAACAACTCGGACCTCGTCAGGGACATGAACTGAAAAATGATCAAGAGCAACCTGCTCTGATACCATTGATCCAGATTATTTTTGGAACGATATGAAAGCAGAGATATTACAATGAAATACACATAAAAATTGCTAGAAACAGAGAAATACAACAATACATGATTTCTATTAATGAAATAAATGTACAGAGATTGAAAAAAATACAGAGTGCAAGACTCGCTAGAATGGTGGCAGCTTTATCTCTGAGAAGAGATGTGACGGCTACGTTTATTCGCAAGAAAATCATTACAATGAAGCTATGAAGGCCTTTTTATGATAAACATGAATGCCAAAACCATAGACATCCAAAAACCTAACCCTAGGAGATGAAGCGCCAAAAGTCATGTGGGCCCCATTGGGGTAAGTTAGTACATTAACTTCCCGAGGTCGTAACTTTTGCATACGATCTTCGTTTTAGGGGCATGATAGCCCATTGGAAAGGTCTTTTCGAGAAATATGCATTATGCCATCAAAATCTAACTCCATCTACAGTTTGATTGTGGCAAGCCAAGAAAACATTGTTTAGAGCCCCAAAGTGGCCCTGAAAGTACATAAAGATGTACTGACATGAAAAATTACAAAATAAGCTAGTTGGAATTGGTGGGCGACCACCATTATCCACTTGGATGTTGTGTAGGGATTCATGACAACCCCCTAAGTGCAGAACCCACAATTACAAAGAAATGCACATTTACAAAGAAACGTGTTGAACTGAAAACTGTCAAGATGAGCCAGTTGGAATTTGGAATAGGTGGGTGGCCACCAATAACCACATGGATCAATGACCCTACTAATAACTTCCCAAGCATGCCAGTTGAATGTTGCATTGTCGCCACCTTGATTCTACTTCAAATGTTTAATGCACATGTGTTGGGTGTTGTTTGATTGCCACCTCTACCTTCGTGTGGTGTGCCCTCCAGCCACGTGTCTCGTGGGTGGGTGTAATCATAGTCGGGGATGGCAGGTTGTCACCCCATCCAAGGTTAATACATTGTGTTTTGAAAACATTGGAAAATTTTATAACATGAAATTGAATTAATGTAAAGTTAAAACATTTGACTTGGAAATAAAAAGTATGTTTCATTTGGTGGGACTAAAAATAACAATTTGATTTTTAATGTCACAATTTAGGGAAACACCTAATTGATTTATGAGATMTTTTTATTCATCTGACAACTTAGTTTATGGAATTGTACATATCCTATCTCTTCCAAATTTGAACTTATAAATTACAAGGAGAAAAGGTGTACATTTATCTTRCATATATATGATTTCCATTAACTTAAATTTAACATTAACAATTAAAATAACCCCCATTTTAAAATGTTTGATATTACAAATAAATCTCATAAGAGGGCTAAGAAAATATGTGATGGTAATGATATTAGCCACCTCATTATCATAYATGCTTAGTATTAATAAGTGTATACTCTAGGTTGAATATTCAACAATATTTTTTTTTAGATCTAGGGGAATAGGTAACTCGCCRAGATTACCTRGATGARGCCCRGGKTCAAATCTGATCGATTGCCACAACAAACCCTAGGCTAGTGCCAACAACCYGCAAGCCAACACCTAGCAGGAAACTTATGACTTAGCAAGGAYCGAGATGAGACRTCTGAARACACACCCGCGATGGGGGTCCCACTCAAGGGGGCKYCTWTCCTTCTAACCTTATCACAACGGGYGAAAATAAATAAAATRATGTAAATAAGACTTAATAAGTGGATAGTTATAATCAATTAACATTAAAAAGTAAAAACAAAACAAAAAAAACTATTTTTTCTCACATACAAGTAAGATGCATAGAGTGTATGGCCTACACCTATCATAACTTCCTCACAAAGTTGCTAAAAATAAATTGAAAACTTAACTATGTAACTATCAAAATATGAGCAAAATGAAAGAAATTTTACAATGCCTAATTTATTTTCCTATGTTAAATAATATCTATGAATCATGCATGAAATGAATATTCATCTTAAACTTACACAATAAACATAATATCAACTAAAAACTATGAGCCTACTCTAAAAATGGAAGAAAATTAGTCTTTATATTTATTTCTTTGGTTTGTATAGATATATTAATCAAAATGTCATTATGTTTTTTCTTTAAATTCCCTTGAGCGAAAGACACTAATATATATCAATAGATTAATTAAAATGTCATCCACAAATGCGGAGAAACATACATTAAATTTCAAAAAAAAAAATTAATTAAAAAGATTGACATTCTCAATCAATTTTTTTTAAAACATATTATAAACAATCAAAATAAAATAGTTTTTAAATCAGATATTTATAAGCCAAGCCACCACTTATGTTATAAATAAAATACTTCATATAAAAAGTTACCTTAGACTATGATTTTCCTCGAGATCTACAATATGTTCACTAAATCCCTCTAACAAAATATGATAACATACGAATGATTTCAAATAATTAAAAGTTCTTCTCGTATTGGTCAAGTGTCTAAAAACCCTCAATCTYTCTCCTATATACCATCAATGATATTATTTGCACGCTCACASTATTTTGTTTTATCTAAAATAAATCTAGAKAAAAAGGCGTTTCCCAAAAGCCCACTAAATATTCTCAATTTTCTATTACAATTGTGTCTCCATCATTCTTTKGGGGATTTTTAATCTTTAATAAATCATTTTTCCCATGTTGCTTCSAGGGACATCCATGAATAAATATGTGAAGTCAATCATATATCATGGGAGTATGAAAATTTTGGGGAGAAAACTACACTATGGTCATCGGAACTTTTTWAAAAACGCTGCAAGTAAGAGTAAGTACATGATTTTCAAAGAGTGGGATGGAATGTTAAAGAGACTTCCCACCACTACTTTCATGTAGTTGTAGTCTTAATGAGATATTGAGATTTAGAAATATGAGTTGTAAGAGTGGGATTGGATGTTAAAGAGATTTCTCACCACTAGGTTTGGAATTTGATGTTTTATATGACGTTTTTGTTTTTGTTTTTAGATGTATTTGATAGGTGGATACAAAATTTATACGTTAAAACTTATCGACTTAAAAAATTCTAACCCGTCATATTGACGTTCCACTTTATAGTTTACTCGTCATAAATTCTAGGTATTTAGTTTACTATAGTGTGTCACCTACCTAGGCCTCACAATGAAGAGGGATTGGACAAAGATTTATTGGAGGATTCAATATAACAATAAATGAAATTTAATTAGTTCCAGACTCCCAATCCTTGAAATTTAATTAGTCTAGACTCCTAGTTCACATAGAGTGTAAATAGTTAATTGAATATGCATTCAATAACCTACTCAAATTTACATATAGCAACACAAGACAATTTGAGACTCATGAACTTGGGGTAAAACGTAAAATGACGAGCATGAAAAACATCAAAATTTCAGTTGATAGGTAGGATAAATTTGAAATTCCAGCTGTGCCCACCACTATTTCCATGTAGTTTTAATGAGATGTTGAGATTTAGAAATATGAGTTGTTAGAAAGAAATGGGTTGTAGTTTTAATGAGATGTTGAGATTTAGAAATATGTGTTGTAAGGAAGAAATGAGTTGATTATAAACAATGTTTTTTTCAAGCCACATAAGGTATAACTTATCAAAGTATTTGGCGATCAAATTATATATATATATCTATATATAATCCATTGTTTTCTTGTCTCAGTCTTTAATATTTGGTGACAACATCATTACCTTAGTGTCACATTGCTTTGTTGAAAACATTAACAAAAAATTCCATAACAGTATATTTAGAGAAAAGAGCAAACTTTTATAACAATTAGAAATAATTTGTATCAACAAAAATAAATGACAATAGAAAGTATCTTTAGAAATAAATGAAAAACTTTCTACACACCAATCTACAACATGATATACCATCTACATGTTGAAATACTTGCATAGAATAAGACAAACAAATTATTAAAATAAATTATACAGATATTTACACGACTTCAAAAGAAAACCCATGGTGGTATTCCCAATAGTAATGACCTCAACTTTGATATGAAACAAATATTCCATAAATTTGAAATGCGCGATGTTTGATTTTCGGCAAAATATTAAGAAATTTTGTTATATATTCATAAAAAAAATTATATTTAAGCAAAAAGTATAAATGTATATATAACTATAATCATAAATTAGGTTACGATTATATATATATATATATATATATATATATATGAAAAGAGTAGTCTAATTTTTATTTTTTAAGTTTAGTTAAATTGGCAAAATTTTGCTTAAAATAACATTGACCATCAATTATGTAAAGCATATGGATAAGAAACATCAATGCGGTGATCTAATGTGTGGAAAAAAATGGAGCTTGACCATATTATCTTAGTAACGTCATTACTTGATGAGAGTTATTACCTTAAAATGAGAACTCTAGATCCAAAACCATTTAATTTGGTCAAAAGTTTTTGAAAGATATTTCCAAATCAAAAAGTAGTGTGGTACTAGTATCACCACTTAGTATCATCACTTTTTTAAGCTATTAAAAAAAAGGATAGTGTCAATCTATTAGCATTTTTTAGGGGTTTTTCTAAGAGGTGTTTTTAATTTTTTGTATCTTTTTGAAAAATGGTGGAGTATGACCATTTTTCCCAAGGATATTTTTTCAAAATCTTTCAATGTTGGTGTAATAATACCTTTTTTTTTAAGGGTTTTACTTGTTTTTATTTTTTCTTTTAGAAATGATATAGTAAATCCACTTTTTTCATTAAGATTTTTTTTGTGTGAGATTTTGATATTACCAAATTTTTAAAGTTGTATTTAGATTTTCTTAATTATTCAAATCATACTTAGTTTTCTTAATTCTACAAAATCGATCCCCACCCAAGGGAAATTCCCAGCCTTCCCCCTTATCATTCATGTACCAAATTGCTCAAAATTCACCAAATTTCTCTCAATGTTTTGAGATTTCAAGCATGGAGGGAGGGGGCAATGATGATCATCTACCTACTCCCTCTATACTTAAATTAAAAAAATAAAGTAGAATTTTAGTTAAATTTGGCCAAATTCTATGAAATTTCATGTATTGAGGAAGAGAGTGGAGGCGGGGCGAGGGCATGATGAGAATCCTCCCTAAGGGTAATCCCCTACATCTCTTGCCTATCTCCAAGAGAAAATTTATTGAAAATTGCTCTAAATTTGGACAAATTTCTCCAAATATTTTGAAATTTTAAACATGAAGGTAAGGAGGAAATGATGATCACTGTCCCATTCCTCCATGCTTGAAATTTCAAAAAAATTGGAGAAAAATAGTTAAATTTGAGTAATATTTCACATGAAGAGAGGAAGAGTGATACTAGGAATTACTTAAGGTGGGGAAGGGAGATTTTCATCATCAAGGGGGATATTTTCATCATCACCCCCTCATTGACTTGCACTACTTCCATCCATGAATGTTGATAAAATTTGCCCAAATTTCTCTAAATGGTTTAACATTTAAAACATGGAGATTTTAAACAAGCTGAAAAAATTCACAAAATTTGTCTAACTTAAAGGAAAATATCTTCTCTATTTTATAAAATTTCTCTTTTAATTTTAATAACATTAAAGATCAAATTTCCATTTTTATAGCATTAAAGATAAAATTTACATTGGTATTACCAACAAATTTGGCAGAACATTAGTAACTTCCATTTTTAGAACATTAAAGATCAAATTTCTATTGGTATTCCCAACAAATTTGACAGAACATTATTAACTAGTTAAACTGAGGAATATTTTGTTCACAAAATTTATCTAACTTAAGAAAAATATCTTCTTAATTTTATAAAATTTATTTTTTAATGTAATAACATTAAAGATCAAATTTCCATTTTTATAATATTAAAGATCAATTTTTCATTGATATTCCCAACAAATTTGGTAGATCAAATTTCCATTTTTATAACATTAAAGATCAAATTTCCATAGGTATTCCTAACAAATTTGGCAGGACATTAGTAACTTCCATTTTAATGTTTTATAACATTAAAGATCAAATTCCATTGGTATTCCCAACAAATTTGGCAGGACATTAGAAACTAGTTAAAACTAAATATTTGGATGAGAACTAGTATCAAAGATTGTTTACACTCATGGTTTTTAACACGAACAATTAAGCAATATAGATCCATTCCTTTTTCGGTGTTGTGGGTTTATGGTAAGCTAGAAATTCTAGGCTATTTGAGGGTAGACAAACCCATTTAAATATTTAACTTGTGTAAGGAGGATCTAAAAACAAAAAATCCAAGGCAGACGGGAGCTTCTGATAAATAAGAACTATTTGATGGAGCTTGTCAGGATCTGGAGCATATATGTTGTATAGGGGGAATGGTTTATTTTTCAGCTTCGCATTTTATCTCCTTCAAAGCAAATCTGGATAAGGGTACAAACAATTATGCGGAGTTGTGGCACAAAGGACCCTTCTTAAATTAGCCACAAAATTTGCCGTTGGAGATTTACAGGTCTTTGGGGATTCTACAGTGGTTGTAAATTGGAGGTTGTAAAAGCTGCAAATTTATAACATTTCACTGATGACATTGGCTATTCATCTCAAGGAGATAACAACTATTTTTAATAATTTTAAAATCTGTCATTTTCAGAAAACTAAACCAACAGGCAGATGCCCTCTCCAAAGGCCTTCAATTCCACTGGACAGAACTTATTATATTGAAAACGAATAATCCCTTCAGGAATCAAGGAGACTGCTTTGAATTCAACTATTACAGCATATATGAAATTTAGAGGACGATCTAATGATGACATTATGAACAATCTGTAGGAAAAATGGTGGCTTACCCATTAGGAGAAAACTTGTATATGTGCTCAAGTACCTGATGAATTTATATTATATATCATTTAAAAGTAGCAAATGGAAATCCCACTTTATTAGATATCATTTAAAAATAGCAAAAAGGTAGCAAATGGAAATCCAACTTTCCATTATTTTGTGTAATGCGCTATAAAACACTCTTCAAGATGTACATTTTCTCGAAAAAGACACTTCCATTTTAAAAAAAATATAATGAAAATCCATAATACAGAGCATACAGTAAAAACAAAAATAAAAGCTAAAATCCATCATCCAGATTATATTAATAAGTCAATATAACTGTTAGCTTTCCATTCCAGGAATAAACTAATAAAGTCTTCGGAAGCCCATGTCCACTAAAAGCTGAAATCCATCCTCCAGATTATATTAATAAGTCGATATAACTGTTGGCTTTTCATTCAAGGAATAAACTAACAAAGTCTTTGGAAGCCCATGTCCATCAAAGATATTAGAAATGATATAGAGTAATAATCAGGTACCCAGATTCGAAACTCTGATAATTTGTTTAGAGTAGATTGTGGATGGTTGAGTTGAACTCAAGTGTATTCATGTGTTAAGTCACATGGTTTGGGTTCGAGTTTGGGTTTGGTAATGATTAGGTTTGATTTGGGTTTGAATTTTTCAGTAAGATTTGGAAGAGGTTCGACTTGTCCTGAATTTTGAATTCAGATATCTGTTCAAATTCGTTCAGATTCAGCATTAGGTTTTCCTTTGAACTTCGACAAACTTGAATGAACCTCATTTTTTTTATAAAGTTAGCAGAATTTTGAACTTCAAGCTTTAGGTTTGACGAAACCTGTGACTTAACTCAGGTGTATAAGAACAGTCTCTTCGACTCAACCCTGAGTTTCCAGGTTCTAAACTTTGCTAATTTGTTTAGAGTAGCTGAACTCAAGTGTACTCAGGTGTATAAGAACAGTCTCTTCGACTCAACCCTGAGTCTCCAGGTTCGAAACTCTGCTAATTTGCTTAGAATAGATTGTGGATGGTTGTGCTGAACCCAAGTGTACTCAGGTGTATAAAAACAGTTTCTTCGACTCAGAAGTGTAGTCAGGTGTATAAGACCAGTCTCTTCTACTCAACCCTGAGTCTCCTTGATGTATCCAGGTTCGAAACTCTACTAATTTGTTTAGACTAGATTGTGGATGCTCATGCTTAACTCAAGTGTACTTGAACAGTATCTTCAACTCAACCCCAAGTCTCCTTGATGATAATTGGACAGTATCTTCAACTCAACCCCAAGTCTCCTCAGGTGTATAAGAACAGTATCTTCAACTCAATCCCAAGTCTCCTTGATGATAATTGGCGGAAAAAAAATATAGAAAAACAATCGTATTCCGAAGGACGGTTGTTCGTAAAGGGTATTGAGATGAAAATAAAAATCTTAGGGAAAGGCCACATGGTGAAGCAACTGGCGTGCACAAGAATCCAGATTCCTCTGCGTGGATGCAGATACATGCTCGAAGCATGGACAAAACAGCGGTCAAGTGAATGCCAAAAACAACTAACTCACATACTTTTGCTACAGGGTGAACGAAAATGGACTAAAAACGACCAATCAAAGATTCCAATCATCATTGAATAGCCGATCGAACGATAAAACGAACTTCAATGAAGTGACAGGGTCTTTGGCGATGGCCACTGTGTTACCTTTGAAGAATATCAAAAGGTTGTAAGATGGAGTTGCCCTGAGACACCAAAATTGACTCGTCAAAGATTACCTATTTAAATCATTTTAATTTGTAAAACATGTGGAAAATAAGATAAAACATTTTCTACACAAAGCACATGCAAAAACACGTTGAATCTTCATAACATTAAGGGATCTGCTCAAATAATTGAATCAAATTAAACCCCTCAGATCCCTTAGTAGCTTGCCTTCTTTTGGCTGGACAGCTTAACAATCTGAAAGAATTGGATACTGACGTGGCCAAAAACCAAAAAGTAAAAGAATCGATCATTAGATGCCCATTTTTGTGGTAGCTGCCATGCCAATTATTTTCCCCAAGATTCCAGTACAAGATTAGACAATGGCACTAAAGCATGGACTAAGCACTGATTGCAAAGGACTGTGTATCAAAATAGAAATCTAATGATACTTCTCCATTATCCTTCTCAGCCTATATATCCTACTTATCAGGACACATTCATTAAACTCCGTGGTCTGATCTCTTTGGTTCCCAGTCCCATTTTATTGGAAGTCGTTGTTCTTTGACTGACTGTAGAATTAATGCAATGGCAAGAACTGGAAGAGTATCCAGAGACCATTACCATGCATTAATGAATATCTGCATTTATTTTCTGTTCATGTTGGTCGTCAATGGCGATCACAAGGATGGCCTGACTGCTCAGCAAGCTGACAGAGTGTATAATCTTCCCGGTCAACCCAAGGCAAGTTTCGCTCATTATGCAGGTTATATAACAGTGAATGAATCCCATGGCAGAGCTCTTTTTTACTGGTTTTTTGAAGCAGAAGACAAGTCTTCTAAAAAACCTTTGGTTCTCTGGCTTAATGGAGGTCTACATCATCACCTTGGCTTATCATTGCTTTTCTTGTTATTGAATGAATGTATTATTCTGAAGTTCATTGATATCGAGTGAGTTGAACTCTCGTTGAATAAATCATATATGCATTATTTTGGGCATTTGCAGGCCCTGGATGTTCATCCGTCGGTTATGGAGCAGCACAAGAATTGGGTCCCTTTCAGGTAAAAACGAATGGCACAGGCCTTTCCCTGAACACATATTCCTGGAACAAAGGTAAGCAGAAGATTAGAACCGGTCATCATCTAATAAATTATAGTATTACATATATGATTTTTGAGATTGCTCCTCCTGATTTATACTCTGCACACAGAAGCGAATTTGCTCTTTTTAGAATCTCCCGTGGGTGTGGGATTTTCATATACCAATACTTCTTCTGATTTGCTGGAGCTGAATGATCAATTTACTGGTAAATTCCATATTCAAAAAAAAAGAAATCAAAGATTATTGTGTTATCTTTAAGCAATATTAGATTAATGGTAAAGGATTCTTTGGGGTTTAAGAATGCGGGTTTTGCAGCTGAGGATTCATATGAATTCCTTCTGAGATGGTTCAAGAGATTCCCACAGTATAAAACCCATGACTTCTACATAGGAGGAGAAAGCTATGCAGGCAAGTTTTATGTAACTTACGATTTCTCTTTCTCTGTACTAGTTCCAGTTTCCCAAGTTTTATGTAACTAAGACTTAACAGTAACCACCAAGCAGTGCAGCATTAATAATAATATATCATGGAAGATATACTTTGGCATATACCGCCGAGAGCGACCTGCAGTAAATGCTCTGCAGTTCAGTCCATAATGTTTACCATACACTTTGGGATATACACCTTGGCAGGTGGAATGCCTCAATGGGACAGTATGTAAACCATGATATATTACCATCAATGTAGCACTGCTCTTTGGTTATTGTTTGCTCTTATGTGTGGAAATCTATGTGCGAATGTATGCATGAATTTGAGTCATTTTGTTTAAACATTTCACTTGATTTTCAGGCCATTATGTACCTCAGCTTGCAGAGCTTGTCTATGACCGAAGCCAGAATAAGTCGAAATATCCTTCCATCAATTTCAAAGGCTTCATTGTTAGTACCAGGACAGAATCTGTCATTCATTTTGAATTTGTAAAAATTACTGCAAGCACTTGGCATTGAAGATTTGCTAAGATGTGAAGACATATGCAGGTGGGCAATCCTGAAACAGATGAGTTCCATGACTGGCAAGGAATAGTAGATTATGCTTGGACCCATGCAATAATTTCTGATCAGAAGTATAATCTGATTAAGAGCATTTGCAATTTCAAATTGTTCAACTGGACGGATGACTGCACACAGGCTGTAAGTTCGGTGTTTGCCGACTACAGCGAGATTGACATATATAATATCTATGCACCTCGTTGTCTTGAGAACTCGAATTCAGGAGTAAGGACGAGAGACAAGCTTACAGATTCAAAAAATAAGGTAATTCACTTCAAAGTTTTGGTATTGAATTCTTTCAGCAGCAAAATATGACGTAGCCTCAATTCGAGTCTAATTGCTAGTACTTGCAGGTCTCGAGGAGAACATTGGGATTCCTTTACGGTGGATATGATCCGTGTTTTGAAGTATACACAAATGAATATTTCAACAGGCCTGATGTTCAAGAAGCTCTTCACGCAAATGTTACAAAGATTCCTTTCAAATGGGGAGCCTGCAAGTGGGTATCTGTATTCTAGATCATGTTAATTCTTAATAAAATATGTTTGAAGAGCACGTCTCTCCACTCATAATAGATTTGGGTTCTAAATGAATCTATACTATAGTTGTTTATGTTTCCATATTATACTTTTTGTCTTTTGCATGCAAGTTCTTAGCTGAATGTGATAGAATCCTCCATCATTTTAAATGTTATAGCTCGATTTCATAGCAACCAGTCATCTTTCATTTCATTTTCTAAATCCTGATTCTGCTCTGTTATATAAATATACTGTATCCAACACATCTTTCATTTCATTTTCTAAATCCTGATTCTGATCGCTTGATGCAGTAATTCTGTGTTCGAAACATATATTGACACAGTATTCTCAATTCTTCCAATCTACACAAAACTTATCAAAGGTGGTCTAAGGATTTGGGTTTACAGGTATGTGCACATATTTTAAGTACGGATTGGCCATTTGATGTTTTGGATAACTATCAGTCGTTGATTTAGACTTCAATGGATATTGTTAATAGTGGAGATATTGATGGGAGAGTACCTGTAACTGCTACGAAATATACCATCAATGCATTACATTTGCCCATAAAGCAACAATGGCATCCATGGTTCCATGACAGACAAGTAATCTTCGAAACTCCCATCCTCGGTTCCAACAATTATCATGGCTATCAATGCAAATCTATATGATATAACCAGTTTTTGTTAATGTATATGTTAGGTTTTCATGCCATTCTTCAGAAGTAAGGCCGAGTGATTAGGATGTTTTTTTGTTAGTTTTAATTTGGATTTTTGTGATCAGTTTATTCAGCTCATGGTTGGTCACTGGTATCTCCTTTTGTGTATTTAGGTGGCAGGATGGTTTATACAATACCAAGGATTAACACATCTGACATTTAGAGGAGCAGGGCACTTGGTTCCCTTAAACAAACCTAGCCAAGCATTATCGATGATAGAGGCTTACTTGCAAAACAAAGATCTTCCAATAAAAAGGTGAGTGTGTGGTTTAGTGCCAAGCAAAATTACCATCCCACACTAGCCAACGATTGCAATGATAATCAAAGATGAAAAAGTACTATATGCAGCATGCATTCATGTAATAAGCTTTGGCTTCTTCTGAATGGCCAAACATTTTCCTTTATGCAAAAAATTGTGCGTTTCTATGAATCGACGATAATTTTTCAAATAGGTTGTTTTTTTCCTGTTACACTTTTGGCGTCTCTGGTATATGCCCTCTTTACTTTCACAACATTGTATGAGTTTTGTCGTCTTCAGTCAAGCTAATGAATTTATCAAAATTTTGAAACTATAATTTATTTAACATTTGCAATTGTTTGGTTTTTTATATTTGAAGAGCGGACTAGATTTTTGCACCAAATTTTAACTCTGATTGACCTGGTTTGGATTATAGACTCCAACAAGATTAGGACATGGATTTATGATTTTATTAGTAAGGTTCAAGAGCAAGGTAATGAGGTTAGGCCAAACTCAGATTCTTATTTGATAGGCCAAAGCAGAAAAATGAGGCTAGGCCAAACTCACATTCTTATTTGATAGGCCAAAGCAGCAAAATTATTTGAAGAAGAGAATCGAAGTAAGCAGACCACTCATGTAAGTAAACTTGGTTCCTTGGAGGACAGTTACATTGCCAAACCAAACAAACTATTTGAATCCAATAGGGAAGAAAAGGAAAGATATGTTAGGCAGCGGAAGCAAAACATAGCATAAAACCAGAGCATAAAACTGCAAGATCAAACACGCATTAAACCAATAACAACAAACTCACAATTGACACAGTGATTTATGTGGAAACCCAATGCGGGAAAAAACCACGAGAATGATAATCGGTATTCTTTTATTCAAGGGAGAATTACAATAGCCCACTCCATCCTCTCCTCTCATACACACAACACCTCAGTATTGCGTCTTGCTCTCACACACTCACTACACATTGCACTCACACCTCTATGGGTATGCTCGTATATATAACATATATCACTCAGTTACACAGTCTGATCATGAATAGATCACATAGTTACACTAACATTTCATAAATAGATTGCATGCATGCACGTGCATGTGACCGCATGAGGAAATTCATTGACATGTTTCCAACAATCTCCTCCTTGACAACAATTTACCTGATATGTCATGCACTTAATTAATTCATCACCTTTTCTGCAAGCCAAGAGAAGCCAAACACCATCACAACTCCACAACTTCTCTAACAATACCGTTACGTGAACATGCCTGCACGATTCACTCCAACATGGACCATTCTGTCTCCATCAATAACCTGTCTAATAGACCGATGCACTTGTCCAAATCTCATGAATCATAACCACGGACCAAATCACTCCAACCATTGTAGGTGATACTTGTGCTTCTGTGTTTGAAGCACCCATTTCCATGCTCTTCACCTGGTTTTTCCATGTGTCTACTGACAACACCAACTGCATGTGAAATGTTGACCATTTCTCCATCGCAATCATCAAACTTCCTACTAGCATATAATACTCGAGACATATAACCATTTTCTTCTTCATCAATTAGGACATAAACCTGAAGAGAACTTACAATGGAAAGCCAAAGGGATTTTACTAGTTTCACATTATTCATATTGAATTTCCTGAGTATCTTCACCACATACTTCTGTTGCGATAACCAAGCTTACCATATTTCCTGTCTCTGTTTGTTTCCATGCCCAAGATTTATTTTGTTGCTCCCAGATCCTTCATAACAACCGTCCTAACCAACTGAGCCAACTTGTTGATCTCAACCATGCTTGTGCTTGCAACAAGCATAACATATAACACCAAGATAATGAATATACCATAAACACAATGGTTATACTCACTTCTTGTAAAATTTGGCTCGTCATGAAGGAATCAAACATCTTGTACCATTTGACTAGCATGCTTCAGGCCATACAATGATTTTTGAGTTTGCAAACAAATCTCTTGTTGCGATTCTTAACTAACCGTTCTAGTTGTTCCATATATATCCCCTTATCCAAAAAACTCCATGTAAAATAATTTTAACATCTAGATGTACTATCACAACCAGTGCTAACACAACATGAATCTAGAAACAAGATTTTAACAAGTGGTGAAAAACTTTCATGGAAATCAATACCTTCCAAATACCTTTTTGCTACCAGTCATGCTTTGAACATTTCATCTCTTACTATGTTTGATTTTATAAAAAGGAGATATATCAAACAATTCATCTCTGTCATGATGATTATGTGGGTAGTAGGATCCCACAGTCTACACCCCTTAACATAATCACCATATCAAAGATCTACCTGTTTGATAAGAGTCCTTCTTAGACAACTGATAAAAAAACTTAAGCATCACAATCGAATAATTTCACATTTGAGTAATTACCAGATGACATGTTCATACTGTTGATATTATGGTAGCTGCGAGAGGTATTTGCCTCCACGTGTAAACCTGATGAGAATAGAATATTCCGGGAAGAAAGAAGAAACCCTAATTGATTGGTTAATAACCCTAGAAGACAAGTCGACTCAAGGGAATGACTTGTATTAGGTTATTAGCCTCCAAGAGAAGAAGTCGGCTAAAGGAAATAATATATACTAAAGAATTAGTACCCAGAATGAGAAGTCGGCCTAGGCAGTTTGCCAGATTTAGTATAAATATAGGAGGCCGGTCTTCATTCTGGCAGGCATTCTGAGAACTGTAGAAGCAACACTTGTGCACACTGTTGTTGGCTAGTTTCTGCGCAAGTTTGGAGGAGAGTTGCCATTGCAGCTACTGCAGCTAGCAAATTTCAGTTTTGGCTTGGACTATCTCTTGGTTATGGTTTGGACTCTGTGATCAAACCTTGTTTGGTGCGCTATCCTTGGAGAGAGAGGTGTGCCATCTTGTTTGGCTATCTAGCCTAGGGTTTGCTTCCGGAATGATTCTCTGTCAAGGTTAGGGTGCTCGGGGGTGGCTTCAGCTTATGGTTGGGTGACAATAGTGATATTGTCTATGGTTAAACGAGCATATCCATTATATTCTAACAGTTTATGGGCCCACACCTCCTTCATTCAGTCTAACCACTAGAGGGGAGCATAGCCATAAGAATATTAAGCTCGTTGAAGAACTGCCACTAGGGTTTCTAGCAGGAGCAGTCACCAAAGCACTGCAACTAGGGTTACTAGCAGGTGGAGTTGCAGAAACCTTAATCCTCTCGTTGAGGCACCTTAAGTGAAGGGATTGAGCTAATTTATGGATAGACTAGTGCGCCCTAGCCTAGTGCACCTCCTAGTACTCTCAACAAGCTAAGACGTCAAGTTTGAGTTTTTGGTCAAATCTACGGTTGACCAAGTCAAAGCAGCCATGACTTACTCTATGAAGTCAGAAAACAAGTTAGATGGAGCTTCTAACTTCAGAGCATGGAAGACATGGATTGACCTCATCCTTGCCAAGAATAAAGTGTTGGATATCGTGAAAGGAAAGATCGTGGAACCAGATTTTGAAGAAGAAAAAGAGAAGGAACCGCATAACGTTGTAGTTATGGAGAAGTTCAAAGACAATGACATCAACTCCATGAGTATCATAGTGGATTCTATAAAATACCACTTGATACCCTACATCTCCCATCTTGAGTCATCTAAGAAGATATATGATGCCCTAACAAACCTCTTCTCAGTCAGAAACATTGGATAAGTAATGAGTCTGAAGAATGAGCTCCGTGATATGAACATGAATGATGATGACAACATAACATCATACTTTGTGAGGATCTTTTAGTTAAGAGATCAACTACAAGCTATTGAAGAAATCACCCTAGAGAAGGAACTAGTAAATATAGTACTCAATGGTCTTCCCAAGACATGGGATGCATTTGCCGCAAGCATGAACACAAGGAAGGAGTATCCTACATTTGAAGAACTTTGGACTTGATGTGCACAAGAAGAATCAAGGATTAGTGCAAAAGAGAAACCTCAAAAGAAATACGATGATCAAGCCTTCACAACAAGATTCGATAATTTCAGGAACAAAAGGAAGTTTGGAAAGAAGCCAAAGCAAAAGAAGGATATGTCAGAAATACAATGCTTCAACTGTCGAAAATATGGTCACTACAAGAATCATTGTCCCGAGCTAAAGAGAAGGAAGGAGACACACGAAGCATTAGTTTACGAAGAAAGGAAACCCTCAAGGAAGACCAAGCAGGATAAAGCAAACTTCTTCCTCTAAAGACAAGGTAACAATATTCTTCATAGTTCTTGTACATATCTTGTATATCTATTTCTTAGAAGATAATATGTTCCAAGAGAAACTATACCTATGGAAGAACAACAAGATAAGGATTAATATCATTATGACTACAAGTCAGACAATACACATGAAAAGATGAAGTGCATCAAACAATTCATGTGGAAGTTATTACATAAGTAGCAACTGCAAGATAAGACGAAATCAGAATCAATCTTGAAGAAACCGAGAAGAAGTAAAGACAGAAAGAAATCAACAATCAATAAGAAATTGGAGAAAGACTTATGACACCTTGCAGAAGGCAATAAGGATGCAGATAGAAGCGTGGATTATGTTAGATGGAGGGAGTCGATTATATACTTCCAAAAGAAAAACATGCACTCATACATGAAGCAAGGATTAGGAGGGAGCTAATCCTATGATCCATTGAAGATGATGAAGTATATATCCATGGTAGCAGCCATGAAAAATAGTATGTGTTCAGTTTGAATTTAGAAGAAGTCTTCTTAGAAAAGAAACCTTAAAGTATCCCTGGTTGTCCATCCACATCCATGATCCTATGATGAAAGGAAGAAGTTGGAATCTTCAGGGCATGGAATCTATAGAAAACTCCATGGACCTAAGAGCTAAAGAGAAACATAAGGAAGAACATGAAGAATCCAAGAGAGAAAGAAAAGTCAGAACAACCAGTCATTGTATCGAGGATCACAAGACTACAAGCCTGATCTGAACTCACTAAAAGCAATCAAGCAGAGGAAAATGAAAGATGAGATGAAGAACAGTGTATGGAAGACTCATGAATGTAAGAATTGTGAGATCTAGAACTAGAGGTTCTCCCAGATGGAGGGAGAAGACTATGATGATTGTTGGTTCCAGTAAACCAGATATACCTCTACATGAGCCATTATATCGTCCGTAATATCCATGGGTTGGAATTGACATCGGATAAATGCAAAGACTGTTCTCCAGAATAATTGAACAAAGAGCATATGTAGAGAAACCTCAAGGCTTTGAGGTATAGCATAAAGAGACTCTTGTATGTAGATGAAAGAAGATCTTGTATGGACTCAAACGAATTCGTGCAAAGCTTCTCATGCACAACAGAAGCGTGGTGAAAATATTCTATGATAAAAGTTAGAATGGTTATTTAGAAGTCTAGGATGATGGATTGCTAATCCATGAAAAACTCTCATGATGAAAGAAGAAGTGCCACATGGATATGTTTCAGTTTGAGCCTTGCCACAATGTTATGAGCTAGCAAAAAACAATGGAGTTGAATTCAACTATGATATCTATATTGATTAGAGCTATATGAAGCCTTCAAGAAAATACCATTGTTCTAGAAAGACTGAAGTACATTGAGATCAAGCATTACATTCTCCTTGATGAAGTCTAGAAAAGAGAAAGTGGTTCTCCAATATATATCTCCACAGATGAGAAGATAAGCAGACATTTTGGTAAAGCCTCTGTCCAAGAAGAAAGAGTTTGCATACTCAAGTTGGAGCTCATGGAGACAACTTCCTTATTGCAAAAGGAAGAGATGACTCCCAAGTTGGGAGGGAGCACTGATGTGTTATTGACTTATGAATAGTCATTTTTCAGTTCAAAAAATGGTCCACAATGAGAAGTTCCTTTCTAGTTCGGAAAGTTGTTTCAAATTTTTGACGGACAGGCATTTTCCAGTTTGGAAAATGGTCAAGATCGAACGGTCATTTTCATAATGAAAATGGTTTGATGGATTGTTGATGTTTCATAGACAGTGATTTCCCATTGTGGTTAACATGTGGAATGGTCTAGGACAATCTCTCTTCTTGACGGTCACTCTTAGTAGTGGTAAAAAAGACTGGTCTGCATTGTCGGACAGTCATTCTTTTGAAGCTTATAGTTGTGAGCAGTTTCTAAGAATGGTCTGTTTTGGAGGTTGGTGCAGGACAGTCATTTCCTTAGGAAATGGTTCGGACATTCATTCCCTAGGGAAGATTCATTCTCTCCAGGTTGCACTTTGTTTAGTGCTGGAGGAATGGCCCAGATAGGCGAATGGTCTAGGTTCAGCAATCAGGGACAGACATTCCCTAGCACAGATTCATTCTCTCCAGGTTGCACTTTGTTTAGTGTCAGAGGAATGGCCTAGGATAGGGAATGGTCCAGGATCAGAAATCGAACAATTATTCTTCCTTGCTTGAGAAGAATAGTCCATATAGCTCATCATTGATGTTTTACCTTCTAAGGGAAGATGCTCTTCCAGATCTCACATATGTGAGTGGAATAATGGCTCAGATGATTCAGTTTATATCATAACAATGTTTTCTGTGTAGGTTGATATCAGATGATTTCTGTGCAGGTTGATATCAGATGATTTTTATGGAGACGGTATGTCTCTAGACAGTAGATGTATGCTACTATGGTGGATGTGTTCCACTGATTACAACTATATGTCACTGATCAAGTATCTGTGTGCTACTTGGTGTGGTAGTGTACCACTTGATTGTAGTTGTGTACTACTATGGATAGACACAATTGTGTTCTATTAAATGACATTGTTCTGATGCCTTGAAAACTATCAGTAGTGTTGGAAATGATTATCAGCTAGATGGATGATCAATGGACAAAGATTTCCCAGACAAAAAATGTTTCAGGACATTTATTCTTCTAGGAAATATGTCTAGATTAGAAGAATGGCTCTTATGCCACTCTGTGGAGTGAGTGACTTATCCATCATCATGTCTGATTACTCATATGGAGTATGGTTTCGAGAGATGATGTAGTTGATGATATTGATAGTGATGATGATTCTCATGATCTAATCATGTGATAGTCTATACGACTATGGTGATGCTACTGGGTGAATGGTATGTTTGTGCTCAAGACCATTACCTTCAATACCTCCCTAGCTAGGAGGGAGAGTTGATATTATGGTAGCTGCGGGAGGTATTTACCTCCATGTGTAAACCTGACGAGAATAGAATATTTCAGGAAGCAAGAAGAAACCCTAATTGATTGGTTAATAACCCTAGAAGACAAGTCGGCTCAAGGGAATGACTTGTATTAGGTTATTAGCCTCCAAGAGAAGAAGTAGGCTAAAGGAAATAATATATACTAAAGAATTAGTACCCAGAATGAGAAGTCAACCCAGGCAATCTTCCATATTTAGTATAAATACAGGAGGCCAGTATTCATTCTGGCATGCATTCTTAGAACTGCATAAGCAACACTTGTGCGCACTATAGTTGGCCAGTTTGTGCACAAGTCTGGAGGAGAGTTGCCATTGCAGCTGCTATAGCTAGCAGATTTCGGTTTTGGCTTGGACTATCTCTTGGTTATGGTTTGGACTCTTTGATTAGCTCTTGTTTGGTGCACTATCCTTGGAGAGAGAGGTGCGCCATCTTGTTTGGCTATCTAGCCTAGGGTTTGCTTCCAAAATGATTCTCTGTCAAGGTTAGGGTGCTTGGGGGTGGCTTCAGCCTATGGTTGGGTGAAAATAGTGATATTGTCTATGGTTAAACGAGCACATCCATTATATTCTAACACATACCTCTTCCTGAATCTTCCTATCTTATGCAACCGATGGTGACTGAGTTACCAGATAGCACAACTGCTTATGTCCACAATTATTGCCGCAACTTGGCATTACTGAACATGCCTTTTCGATCCCAACTTCCTTGCAATACTTTCCAAGTTCCATGGATATGAACTTACCTTCATCATATATTCTCAAACACTTGATTAACCTGCCAACACATCAGCCTTTCTAGAGACGCACCTTTCTAAACTGGACACACTGCTCCACCTCGAACTTTGCATTCAAACAACTTTGACCAAATCTAGCCAAACCGACCAAGTAATCCTTCACCGCTTACCTTCAGGCCCATTTACAATGGAGGTCACCAAGCCTTTTATAAGATTCATTACATGCAATCCATGGACACAATACCACGGGATACCCAAAACACATGGACCCAAAAAACCACCTTCTTTGACCTAAAAACATATTTAACTCATCAACTCTTTCACCGAGTCAAGGTTAACCCAACATACATGCCCCCCCCCCCTCCACATATTCAATCTACCTAAATATATGTCTAGAATTTTCATAGGTGACTTGATAAACCACAGGACCTACACATGCCTATCTAGGTCTTACAGACAGATGCCCATTTACATGCAATCAATAGTTTCTACAACTCCAAAGTAAATACAATTTTTATTTTTATTTTTTTATTATTTCACGGTGACTCAACCATCATCGCCCTGCACCTTCTATGTGAACACAAGTGGAGAGACACAACAAACAGACAAAACTTCATCAACCATACTTGTAGATGAATTTGCTTCTTTTGTGGAGTCCTCTTGGATGCTTGTTGTCTTTTCTAACAATCCTTCTCGAGATGCCCAGATTTTCCACAAAACCAACATTTTTTCTTACCCTCACTGTCTTTTGACTTAGACCTGGTTGTACCTTTTTTATCTTTCCCTCCTTCTGTAGATTGACCTCTGATCACCATTGTTTTTGTTGTTGAGGTTTCTTTACCGGATGTTTTCCTTATCTTCTCAAATAACAAAGCTCCCACAACAATGTCATAATCAATGGCATCTGTTGTGTTAAACCACACAATTGTGACTAGATGATCCCAAGACTCGAGAAACGAACACAATAGTATAACCGCCTTGTTCTCATATTCAAGATTTACTTCCATATTAGTTAATTGACAAATCAGAGTATTGAAGGCATTCAAGTGATCAATAACTTTCGTACCTTCTTTCATCCTCAAGCTATACAATTGCCTCTTCAAGAAGATTATGTTTGACAAGTTCTTTGTCATATACAAACTCTCTAGTTTGGTTCACAAACCTACTGTTGTCTTCTCTTAAATGATGTTAAACAACACCTCATCTGTCAAACACAAATGAATAGTACTGAGGGCTCTTGCATCAAGATCCTCCCAGTCCTCGTCTGCCATGCTTGTCGGTTTCTTTCTCTTTCCAGCCAACGCCTTTTGTAATCCTTGTTGCACAAGCAAATCCTGCATCTTAAGCTTCCACAGTGCAAAGCTATTCTTACCACTAAATTTCTCCACCTCAAACTTAGAACTCTGCACTTTCTCCATTAACAGAAAAAACCATCCAAACCAAGCTTATAATACTAAGCTTTTTATAATGAAGAAACAATGATAGAATATAGTTGAAAAAGTTTAATCCAAAATATATATAATATATTTAAAAACCCTTTTTTTTTTAATTCCACTTATACATCCACCCCTTCATATAACAAATACCCACTTATATAATGTTTACCCACGGGAATCTTCATGCATAATAAGACAAAATTCAACCTTTCAAACATCCACTCTCGACCATGCATTATTCCTTATTTTGAATAAGACAAAAAACTCTTTCACACCTTGACTTTGCACGAAAACACAAAATTGAACTTCATACCATCGTTAAACTTCATACCATTGTTATCATTGTCTTCACAATGCTACGCCAACTCCACGCTCTAAGCTTCTCTAAGCTACAAGAGTGATGATAACAAGATTATCGTTCTTATAGCACCCATTGCACAACACAAGGATTGATTATTGCCCCTGTTGAACGGTCTTACCCGTTATAGAAAAACAATATTGCCCCTGCACATGAAGTTGTCCTCTTTTACAGAAATCGCTCAGTCATCAGATCCGTCTTCTTTCACAGAAATTGCCCACTCATCATATATGTTCTCTTTCACAGAAATCACCCCTACAGATCTTGCTCACTCATGCAATGGCTTTCTCACCTTATGCTCTGATACCACTTGTTAGGCAACGAAAAAAAAACATAGCATAAAACTGCGAGATCAAACACGCATTAAAACAATAACAATAAACTCATAATTGACACAATGATTTATGTGGAAACCCAATGCGGGAAAAAACCACGGGAATGATAATCGATATTCTTTTATTCAAGGGAGAATTACAATAGCCAACCCAAGCATACACCATCCTCTCCTCTCATACACACAACACCTTAGTATTGCGTCTTGCTCTCACACACTCACTACACATTGCACTCACACCTCTATGGGTATGCTTGTATATATAAAATCTATCAGTCAATTACACAGTCTGACCATGAATAGATCACATAGTTGCACGAACAACTCATAAATAGATTTCATGCATGTGCATTAACATAGTTGCATGCATGTGCATGTGACCACATGAGGAAATTCTTTGGAATGTTTCCAACAAGATAACACTCATGTATATCTAGTGGGTTGTTCATTCAAGAATTGCATTTAAAAAAATAAAAATAAAAACTCTAAACTTTTTTTTAAGCTATCCATTCAAACATCCTTCTATTACTGAAAAATCAGAAAATTACAAAAATATGTGGTTGTGGTTGGTCTACCACTTGGGAAATTAGGTCAACCACATTAGAGTAGTTTGTGTTGTCCCTTGTAGTTTGAAAGAACAAAAAAAATTAAATGACATTGTCTACAAATTATACTCTCTCTAGATATGCCTGGCTAGTATCTATAGCTATCCATAAAACTAGTGTGAGGTGGGGCAAAAGCCTCCAGACCTCCAAGACTATAAAACCAAAAAAGAGAGGGAAGAACATGTAAACTCATAAAGGCAGACCAAAGAATGCCCTCGTAGGAGGCACCGTGGCCTGGGTGCACGCTTGGCCTTCTATAGAGTGGGCCACATTCTTGCTGGCAAATTTGTCAAGCTTCAGGTCCATTTCCTGTAGCTTTCATTTCATTTCATCAAGCAACAAGAAAATTTCCTAGTGAGCCTCATTTCTCTCCACAAGTACCTTGTCTATAAGGATCTTAAGAATCTAGTAAATGTCCACAGTTTTGGAATAGAGGGTGGCTCGAGCTTTGTAGGTACTCAGATCGGGGATCCAAGAACCAGTATTTTCATCAACAACTTCATTATCTATAAAATGTTGAAGGACCCGAGCATCGACCTTTGCCAGGTCCAATTCATCCTAGATTTCCTGGAGGAGTATGAGCTTCGTAGACCTCGACTACTTGAGAAACAACAAATTGAGTTTGGTGAGCCATAGATCCACCCCTGCGACTACGAGAACACTGATGGTGGCCCCCTCGCAACATTGGATATTTGTGACAAAGATGGATAGAGACATGGTGAGGAATGAGAACATAAATGAGAGCGATGCAAGGAACATAGTTGAGTAGACTGGGGGTCAAGCGAGAGTGAAGTCGGATGAGGGATAATGAGGATGAACCAAAGACAAGGTAATAATGTTGGGAAAGGGAGTAAAGAACTTGGACGAAGAGCCAATTTACCTAAGCCAGGTTGGTATTGTGCAACACCATTATTGGCACTAATTGTCAATGGTTCTAGATCTACAATGCTTGGACAGGAGGAATGATAACAATGTGAGTCGAGAATGATTGCATGCTAGGGAGTAAGATGGGCAGGCTAGTCATTTAAGTGAGAGGATGGGGGTGGAGTCATGCATCTATCATGGAGGGCCGTGAGGTCGCCAGGTGGGGGCAGGGATCGAGGTCCCCAATGCGTCATGATTCTCCTCCCTGCTACCTGATCCGGGTGAAAAAAACTCTAAACTCTGAAAAGTAATTTATTTTTTTATTTTTTATGTTTATATCTTAGTCAAATGCCTATAACAAATTCAAAGTAAGTATTTTTTCTTAAAATTTTGCTTTTAAAATCTTCCTTTTAGTGAATTTTGATTAATAGAACTATCAATAATTTATTTAGTTGAACCAAAAGAGAACCCAGATTTCAAAAAAAATTTATGAAGTTAAAATTATCATTTATTAGGTAGTTTGGACAACGAGTACATTATACTTAGATGTACTTATTCATCATTGACCATCAATTATTTAGCCTTTGACTACAAATATACCAAATAATTATTTTTTCATAATATTAAAATTTGTTTTTATAAAATCTGCTATTGGCTAACAACTTCAAAATCTTATCTCTAACACAATGCAATTAGATAACCTAAGTTTTAAGTTTGAATAACAAATTTGAATGCAATTTTTGCATTCATTCCAGGGATGGTTTTAAGGATAGAAATTTATTTTAAAAAGTAGAAACCTTTACGAATCTTACTAATCCTTCATATGCCAACTATAAAATGTTTGGCGATATTTTTGTAAAAATATTCAAATTTCTAAGGATTTTATATAGTTTGTATAAAAGTTTGACGATTTTTAAAGTAAAATAATTTTATCCTTTAGAGTTTGGGCGAATCATTTTTAGAAGAACAAATATTTTTTTTGGGAAAAACCATGGAAAATTAACCCATGAACGAAATTTAGCCCCTAAAATCATCCTTGATTCATTCTTAGATAACCTAAGTTTTCAGTTTGTTACAATCTATAACTGCTTGGCTCCTTGATTGTTATCACTATAACAATTTCCTTGTACATAAAACTTCAAAAACTTAGACTAAAGCAATTGCATAACAATCTACAAAACAAAATGGGTCCTTGGTGCTGAGATGAGGAAGAGGAAAATGAACTCTATTAGATTGTCCAATTTCATTATCTATCTCAAGAATTGAAGAATCACAAGTTCATATTGTAGTTTCCATTTGTCCAAATTTGGGAGAGCTTTACTAGGCACAACAACATTAGTTTTCCATGACACCATTAATGGATTCTAAATTTCTTGACTCATTGCTAATATAAATATTTTTCCTGCAGAGGTCATTTTTTATTGTATTCAATTTATTGCATGAAAGTTCTCATAGATAGGCATGAAGTTCCTCTATTACCTTTTATCATGCAAATGTTACTTGTCCTATAAAAGTTAAAGAGATCGAACTATAACAAGTTTATATTCTTATTATTTTCTTTTGATGAATATAATATTATTCTCATTTTTATTCTATATGCATTTTGTCACCATTATCTTTTTGATACTACTATGCCTTAACATTTAGTGCTCTCTCTCTCTCTCTATATCTATCCATCTAAGGACAAGGCTCAATTTCAAAACGTGTGTAGATGGGTTTTCTCTTTTGAAGTATAAGATGGATATGGTCTAGAATATATATGTATAATGGAATTTTTTTAACAATGATTGGCTTGCTTCACAGTAAGTATATATATATATATATATATATATATATATATATATATATAAAACAATGAAAATCTTCATTTTGTACATGCTCATTTTATTCCAAAAGTTATATAAATTCAAGGTTTATAGATGGTTATGCAAGTCTTGTTTTGGCTTTCATTCCTCCTTTTAAACCTAAAATGAAGCAATTTCATGCTATGTTTACACTCTTATGCCATTTCAAAGAAAAATAAATAAATTTTTTTCATTTAATCAAGCACTTAATTTACAACTATGCACTCACATAATAAGAGTTACAAGGAGTTCTAATTAATAGTTCTAAGCTTATTCATAGCTAACTACAACAATGCATATAATTCATAATTATATAACTTGAGTGGGCCTAATGGTTAAGAACATGTGTTTCCTCCTTGGATGTCACATGTTTAAATCCACAGGGGATAGGGTATGTATACCTCTGTAGACTTTAGTAGTGGGTAAGATATGTATACCTCCATAGACTTTAGTAGTAAAATTGTTGCATGGAGGGGTCCCTTGTCCCACAAACAAAAAGGTTTGAGACACAAATTTGGTGTCTAGTTTGGTCGTGACCTTAAAATTATATATATATAT
>JASDQU010738677.1:150208-165133 GCA_032191745.1 Picea mariana
ATATATAAATGAATATACCTGATGATCGGTATTTAGAAAAAATATATCATTTGATTAAAAAAATATGTAAACCATCTTCGTGTTTATGGGCATTCATGTCTTATACAAAATATATATAATTAGTTGACATAACTCAACACTTTATAACAAAAATTAAAATTAGACATAGTGTTGACACTTTCTGTATTTTTCCTATATCTATAAATGTAAAGACATTGCCACTTCAGTGACACTTATTAGTTATTGTAACAATTACATTAAATTTATATATTTTAGATGATATGTGATATTTTTAAGTTTAATTCTCAAATATGTCAAATTAATTATTTTACTTTAAAGTTAAAAGTCCACTGAGAGAAAATGTGTTGCAAGTAGCATGTGATGTAGATTTGCATTAAAAGAGTATCAAATATATTGTGAAAATGTTAAAGTAAAAAGAAAAATATAATATTTGACCAAATTTGTGGTAGATATGAGGGATTATAAAGATATTTTCTCAATTTATCTAACATTAATTCATTGATTTAAAACATAGTCATCTTAAATAAGAGCATTGGTTTAAAATATAAGTGGACCTTTAAAGATGAAGGAGAAGGAAAGGTTAATAAGAAACTCAAGATTTTTACTCTAGGTTTTGGGAAGTGTTCCCTCAAAGCAGGGTTACTTGCTAATTTACAAATAGGTTAATACATTTAAAAAGTCTAAAAGTGATATAAAAGTAATGTTAAGAAAATAATAATGATATTGGATAAATGCTTAAGTGTTTATCACGGAAAGAGGTTATCATTAAGTAGTAACAAAATGAACCAAAAATGTCTTTATAGAGTGCACCATAGTTATTCATCAAAGAGGTGATAATATTGCATATTGTTAGAATTATTAAAGAACTTAATTAATAAAGTAGAGGTGATAATATTGCATATTGTTAGAATTATTAAAGAACTTAATTAATAAAGTAAAGTATAGTTGAATAATGTTCAAACAGGAAGATATTCCACAAAGAAAAAACAAAAATGTAGAAAACTCATAACACTACGCACATTTATAGAAATCTCATACATTTATAAGAAGAAAATATCTCATACATTTATAAGAAGAAATTAAGTTTAACAAACTCTTAAAAAAGTGGATCTGAAAACAATTCAAGAGCTAAGAATATCTAAGCTCTAATAATCTCTAAAATTTTCAAACAATTTCTCTAACAACATGTTATTATTCATTTCACACATTAAATCTATCACTCCCCCCTTTAATGGAGAAATGAGTTCTCAACAATACCTAACTATTTAACCTTTACCAAAGGCTTAATGAATATATCTTCCATATTCTCATTTGTAGTACAATACATCAATTCAATTTCATTAGATTGAATCTTTTTTCTTACAAAATGATGTTGTATTTCAATGTACTTTGATCTTGCATGATAAACTAGATTGTTTACCAATTTGATTGAGCTTTGATTATCACATTTGATATGTGTTGTTTCTCCTTGTCTTTCTCCCATGTCTTCAAGAATACACCTTAGCCAAATTGCTTCACAGATAACACTGCACAATTATTTATACTTGGCTTCAGTGGAAGACAAGGAAACACTTCGTTGCTTCTTGCTACTCCAAAACACAATCCTGAATCCTATATTGAATGCATATCCAGTGGTGGACTTTCTATCATGGGGATGTCCTGCCCAATCAAAATCTAAACAACCTGTCAACTCAACATTCAAATGATTAATATATTCAATACCAACATCTATAATCTCTTTTAAATATCAAATGACTCCCTTGGTTGATTTCCAATTATTTTCATGTGGTTTATCCATGAATTGACTAATTATGTTGATTGAATATGCAACATATAGTCTTATTGTAGTCAAATAGTTTAGACTTTCCACCAACTATCGACACACAATACTATTTACTTCCTTTGTATCATCATCATCGCAGAGATTAACATTTTGTTCTAATGGAGTAGACACTTGACTACATCCACTCATATTGAACCTCCCGATTAGTTCCTTTGTATATTTACTTTAAGTGATGAAAGTCTCACTATCATCCCTCCATACCTCAATGCCTAATTAGTAATTCATCTAACCAAGATATTTCATTTCAAATTCCTGTGATAATTCCTTTTTAATCTCATCAACTACCTTTGTAGCACTTCATGTTATGATTAAATCATCAAGATATAAGGAAATAAAAGCAACATTTCCATTTTCATCTTTATTGATGTAAAGATTTGGATCAGTCTTACTTTTGATGAAACTTTGTTGAAAGAAGAAAGTATCAATTTTCATGTACCATGACTTGGGAGCCTGTTTGAGACCATATAGTTCTTTCTTCAACCTACATACACGATGTTATTTTCCTTGCTTTACAAAACCTTTTGGTTGAATAAGATACACTTGTTCTTTTAATTCACCATTCAAAAATGTTGACATCCAACTAATGCAACTTCCAATTGTACTTAGTAGATAATGTAATTATTAATCTAATGGTATTCATTTTAGCTACAAGTGAAAAGGTGTCTTCATAATCTATTCCTTCTTTCTATGAATAGTCTTTTGCAACTAGTCTAGCTTTAAACTTGTCTATACTACCATTAGCATTAAACTTAGTTTTAAACAACCATTTTGAACCTATAGGAACTTTTCTTTCAAGCAATTTTGTTAGTTCCCAAGTATCATTTTTCATTATGGAATCAGATTCCTCTTTCATAGCATCATCCACTCCTTGTGATCCTTTGCTTGCTCACAATTTAGAGGTTCTTCTACACCCATAACTTGAGTCATCAAAGTATAATCTTTGTGCGTGAAATGTGTTTGAAGTTGTCTTGTTGATCTCCGTAATGTCGTGCTACTTTCCAGAGTTGCTCCATTATTTCTTGGTGTTGCTTCACTCTTTCTTGATGTATTTTGGTTGCTTGTAGCTTCAATGCTACTTTGATCTTCAACTTCTTATGCTTTGGCAATTTTAATGTTGTCTTCAAGTAGTTTCCATACATCACGATCACCCTCTTTTTGAACCTCTTCTACATATTCATGAAATATAACATCTGCACTTGAAAACACTTTATGGGTAATGGGATCATACATTTTGTAGGATTTATGGTCAACACAATAACCAATAAAGATACATTTGATTGCCTTTGCATCAAGTTTTCTTCTATCTTCCTTTGGAATGTGAGAATATGCTTTACTCCCAAAAATTCATAAATGATGAACAACTAGTTTATAACCATAAAATGATTCATAAGGAGTTTTGTACTCTAAAAATTTTGTTGGACTTCTATTTTTCAGACACACAGTAGTGCTTATAACTTCAACCCAATTTTTTTTTTTAATTTCTTATCTTTAATCATGCTTCGAACACATTCAACCAAGGTTCTATTTTTCCTCTCAACTACTCCATTATGTTGAGGAGTATGTGGAATAGTATACTATTTCTCAATCCCATGGTTTTTGCACTAATTGATGAAATCTCCTGATGTGTACCCTCCTCCTTGATTTGATCTAAGAATCTTTATGTGTTTACCTGTCTACTTTTCAACCATGTTCTTAAATTATTTAAAATATTCAAACACATCACTCTTCTTTATAATAAAATAAAGCCATTGTAATCTTGTTTTATCATCAATGAAGATAAGAAAATAAGAAGCTCCCCCAAGTGAATTAGTTTGCATGGGACCACACACATCAATATGCACTAATTCAAGGATTTATCTTTTCCTCTTATCTATACTTATAAGAAACTCATTCCTATGTTGTTTTCCTAGTGCACAACCATCACATTCAACATGTTCATTCTTAAAAATAGGAAGACCCTCCACCATCTCTTTCTTTTGAAGTAAATCTAGATCATTGAAATTTAGATGACCATACCATAAGTGCCATAGTTCATAGTTCTTCTGTAGACGAAGTTGTTGATGACAAAGCTTGATGATCCTTCACAATAAAATGAAGTTTGTAGAGGCCTCCCACTCTGATCCCTTCTGCTAGAATTTTGTAGTGATCCTGAATGTCTTTCACAAGACAACCTGACTTCACAAATTCAACTTTTAAGCCTTGATCTATAATTTTTAAATCTGAGATTAAGTTTTTCTTAATTCCTTGCACAAAGTTACACATACATCACCATGACCTTTTATTTCATGATATCTATCATCATGTAGATATATTTTAACACCATTAGCTTTCTCATTATAATTCACAAACCAATCTTTATGACATGTCATATGAATAGAAGCATCAGAATCTATAAACCATGCATTAGAATCATCTATTTCTGCTGATAAAGCTCCATCTAAAATAAATAACTTGAGATTTTTTAGATCATCACTTACTGTTTCTTCTTTATCAACAAAATTGCTTGTTTTCCTTCTATATTTGGACTCATGAAGCTTATTTTTCCTGCAATCCTTAGCTGTTCAAAATTACCACAACAATAACATGGGCCATTCCTCTTGACACTTGTATCTGTCTTTGGTGATGCCTCACATTGATGTGGCTTTACATAAGGCTTGCCTCCTTTGGTGATGCCTCGCCTTGATGTTGTTGTACATAAGGCTTGCCTCCTTTTCTATTTTCCCCTAGCTTTCCTTTGTGTGGTTGTTTTGCTTTGGATATCGCCAAATCTGAACTCTGAAACATGTTACTTAGATTCTTTTGACATTCCCCTTCTTGCAATAGAATACCTGTCAAATCATCAAATGAAGGTGCTTTCTCCCTAGCTGCAAGACTCGTGATAAATATTTGATATTCATATAACATACCATTCAATGTTACGGTGACCAAATCAGTGCTTGATACCTTCTCACCAATATCACCAAGTTTATCTCTCATCTCTTTAACTCTAGAAAGAAAATTATTAAAGTCTTCATTTTCTTCCATTTTTATTGAAAAAGCTTACCTTTTAAAAAAACATTATGCTAATTGTATTTTTCCTCTCATACAAACATTTAAGTAGCAACCATGTTTCATTGGATGTTTTGCACTCCCTTATATGAGGAATGATATTGTCCTTCACCGACATTCTCAGGAGAACCTTTTGTTTGGTCTCTCTTCTCTCCCAATATTGAACCGAGGCAATCAGGTTGTCAGGGCTCTTGGTTTGGCTTCACACAGTCAACCAAACATTATAGCCATTATTAAAAAATGACTATTGTTTCTACTTCAAGACTGCTCCTCTTTTTTATGACAGGCACATTCCACAAATTCTTGTTAAAAACACTTCAACAACATCAAGATGCCAGCGTATGAACTGTGTACGGACCAATGTACCAGCGTACGGATCTCTTGTGTGCGGGCTATCGAGTCCCCTTCTCTTGTACATGGGATGTCTTCCTAGTTGCAGTTCTTTCACTCTGTAGCAAATCCTGGCGGCAACTTCTGCTCCAACAACAAATCGTGCAGCAACTTGCTCAACTTATGCTCTGCTACCAAAACAAAAACGCAAAAAACTCATAATACTGTGCACACAAGAGGAGACGGAACTGTCTCACTCACACTCTGATCTTATTGATGAAAATGGAATACATTATTTATAAGAAGACAATTAGGTTTAACAAACTCCTCAAAATGTGGATCTGAAAATAACTCAAGAGTTTCAAGAGCTAGAATATCTAAGCTTTAGCAATCTCCAAAATTCTCAAACAGTTTTTCTAACAACATATGATTATTCATTTCACACATTAATTCTATCCAGCAATGCTTAAGAAAATTAAGTGTGAATCAAGCATTGAAGAAAAAATAGAAAATTAAGTGTGAATAAGCATTCAAGAAAAAATAGAGAAAAATCAATAAACCAAAGGACATCCCAAAGGAGCATCCATTCATGCTAGACACAAAATGTTTTGGTTAAATTTGTATGTCCTATTTCATTATAAATGAGCTACAAAATTGAATAGCCAGCATAAGATTGTGAAATAGTTGTAAATGTCCAAATTATGGCTAGAATGTAGTGATTATTAATAAATCCAAAGCATACAATCTCAAATCATAAAGATAATTATTAACACAAGATATGATTGAGTAATTTAAATTCAATTACTCATATAATCACATATCATAAAGATAATTATTAACACAAGATTTAAATGAGTACTTTAAAGTACTCTTAAGAGATAATCAATAAGATTAACATGCTTCATCACTTGGTAGTTTGGTGAGTACATATGAGGTAATGGGGTAATGACCTCTTAATATATAGAAGTTAGAATAATTTAGACATATCACATGACCTAGGCAAGTGTGGGACCTCTATGTGACTGGAGGCTAACCACCCACTAAATATGTATAAAGATAATTCACTAGGACACCTTAAAGGATTACATCACCAAGACAAGATTAGCCAACATAATGCTAATAATTCCTTTTAAGATTGACTTAGGAACACAAATAAGGAAATTTGACATAAAGTACAATCTTGAGATTGCATGTTAGTAACTAAGGTGTCTATACATCATCGTAAATATTACATCCCAACATTACCCTTTAATATACACTTGGAAAATATATGGTCAAAATATGGCCAAATAAATATTATAATTACCATTTTGGGTGTTTAAATTAAGTAAGCATACAATTATGATTAATGATTACAATAACATGACTATGACATAGTACAAAAATAACTCTTGTGAGTCCTTCTAACTATAGCCTCCAAACTAGAGAAAATTTTAAGGATCCATACTTATCTTAATGTGTAGAAACTTTGTGAATCTTGCAAATTCTTAAAATGCTAACCATAAAAAAAATTGTGATTTTTTGTATATATATTCATATTTCCTAGGATTTTATATAGTTTTTAGAAAATTTTGGGTTTTACAGTAAAATACTTTTATCCTATAGAATTTGGGTGAATCATTTTAGAAAAAAAATGGAAATTAGAAAATCTTTTTTTTGAAAAAAAAAATGGAAAACAAGCCCATGGGTGAAATTTATCCCCTAAAATTTTCCGTGCTCCAAACATCTTCACACAAACCTCTTTAAAACTAGGGCAACAAACATGAGTTCAAACAAAGAGTCCTACTTTAAAAATGTAGCTACCAAAAGTTAAAACATCTTCCCAAAAGCATCTATAGAATTGACAAAAAAAACATGAGATGAGATAAGCATATGCATGGACACTCAAAGGAGAGAATTAAATCCCACAAAGTTTTCAAAGAACAAATTCCAAATAAGTGGCATAACAGATGGAAAAGAGCATCTCAAAGCTAAAAGTGATATAATGAAGTGTTCATGGTGAAATGAGAAATTCCCCAACAACACACAAACACCCTTGTAGGGATTTCAAGGGTACAATTGGGAATAGAACTTAGGTTATGCTTTAAGACCTAAACTCACTAACTACAAGATTAGATTAAATAGTCAGTTGAGTTAACGAAGCCTTTTCACCTTATTGGTACTAGGACTCCTTAGATTGTGAGCAAATTAATTTTAGGAATGACCTTAAGTTATTTATTTAGTTCAACGTGTAACAAATGTGAGATTTATTTATGTTTAAAATGTAAATATAATCAGTGGTCAGAATTTGAAACGGTTAACCTACAACAGAAAATAAATGTAATTGTATGTGGAAATAAAGCTACAGCTATAAAGAAGATACATACATGCTGAAAACCAATGCTAAGAAGTAGAAAATCTATAAACACACACACACACGAAAGTTTATGTATAACAATTTCCAATGATTAGCATTAGAGCAAAGAAAGAAAAAAAACATTCTTTAGAAGGAAAGAAAGAAAGCTAAAAATGTTATAATACACACAAAGAAAAGAAACTGCATATATGTCCAAAAAAAAAAGGACTTTAATTTTTATTTTTTATCACAGAGTGTCAATACAATCAAATGATAACCCAACATGTCATAGAAATGGAGCAACTCCTAATGAGTGGGATGTTTCCAAAACCATATAATAATTCACAAACAACAAGTCACAAAAGGAGAAGCCTCAGATGATGAGGAATCTACTTGAAGGATTCACCACCTAGATTGTCTAAAAGGAATTGTGATCATGGTTGAGTTAGTCTCAAAGATCTGATAGAAAATATAATATATGAAAACAAAGAAATGAATCTACCTTTAGAATATGGTTGAAATGTTTTCACCCTTATGTTGGACTCCTATAGTAAGCCATGTTGGCACAGGGGCAGACCCGGGGTTCAACGCGTGAGAGCACACCAACAAAGCCCTAACTATCGGCCCTTTTGGAAACACCTGCGAAGCAGATGAAGTCTCACCCGAAGTAGAGGCAGGGGTGGTTTTAGGACTCAAGTGTCTGAAACCTTAGCTGGGACACCAATCTGTGATTATATCTACTACAAGGCACTTAGCATAGATAATTCATCTATATTTAACCCTTATGGTACTTCGCAAATGGCATAGAGCATCGCAGTGAATACTTAGACTAAATATGATTCAGCACTTAGCCACAAAACATAGATTAGATTCAATAGATCAAGCACTAAACATCTTATATATCATATCTAACATTCATTCTTATATCATAAGCACAGAGCATAACTAGATCTACTTAATCACAGCAATCACTTAGCCAAAAGGAAGCAACACTTAGATCAAAGCACAGAGCACATTACACAGAGTTACCGTGGTTCACCCCCACCCTGGGGCTATGTCCACAAAGTCTTCTTCTTTATATTATCTTGGTCAAGCAGTTACAACACGAAGCTTCAATGAACCTTACTTCGCACAGGACATAAGATCTGCGCAGCTCGCTAGATCCTTCTTCCTTGCACTCAACACAAAACCACAACAACTTGCACTTAGCCTTCCAATCTCCTTACAATCATGCACAGAGCACTTGCAATACACATCCGATCACACAGATCCAACTACTAGCGCTAAGCCTTTAGCTATACATTTGCACTAAGCTATCTCCCCTACTTAGATTGCCTAAGTATCTATTTATAGATTACAAAATGGGCCTAAATGTGGGCAAACCCACAGGCCGACATCCCTTTCCCTTTACATCAACCCAAAAACCCTAAAAGGTACCCAAAAATAGGTCTTTCTTGCTTCGCGTTACACTCCTTCTTTGGCAAGCTGTCGCAGTCCCAAAATGGTCAAGTATGACCAAGTATCCTTCAAAACTTGGTCAAGGGCCAACAGGCCCCCAACACTCACCTATGACTCGTCCCGAGTCTCTCAGATCTGTTCAATTCCACCTCGAATGCCTCGAGCTGCTTCGACCTACTGTAGTGCGAAAGCCTCTTTCTCAGTAAGCTCTTGGATCACTGTGTCATTGAGTGGTCCTTCCAGGCGTTGTTCTGCAGTGATGACAAATTGTTCGAGTTCAGCTTCCTAGATTTCAAGTTCAGTGAAAAGTTGCCATGCCTTTTCTTGGATCGGCTGAAGTCGTTGGGAGACTTCCATCACTTTACTTTGCAGCACATGTACCTGTTGCTGGGCTGTGTGTTGTTCTGCGAACCTCTTCATTCTTTCTACCGGGGTCAAAGTCTTTATTTGCGCATGTAGCGTGTCTGCATGCTNGTGCCTCCAATGTCTGCAATTCTGGAGTCTCTGCGAGGGTTTCATAAGTCTGGGCGCTTCTAGCACTCGGTTGCTTGCATTCCAAGGCAAAGGTTTTTAAACGGCCAACTATTCTTCGAGCAGTGGCCTCTCTTAGATCTCTAATTTCCTGAGGGGTCTCGGGCACGATGCGAAGCTCCAAATCCGTGATGCGCTGTTGGAGTTGCTGGATTACTTATTCCAGTTGGGTCACCTGTTGTGGAAGACGGTCTTCCATCTTCCCCTCTATCACTGTCACATAGTGCAGTGCTTTGTGAATCCTTTCCTGGACTTCAAGTTGCTCTGCTAGCAACTGTGCCTTTTCCTCATCCCACTTCGCTTTCAGGGAAAGCATTTTCTGTTCTACCTCCTTTTGTTGTTCTAGAAGTGTTGTCTATGCTTGCATCAAAGCCTGGGTGGTTTGCGCTATGTCTTCTTGAGCTAGTCGAGGGCGAGCTTCGACTTGATCAATGATCTGGTGTAACTGTGTGGGCTCATCACCTGTTCCTGATGTTTCTATTATCAAGGGCACCGTAGACACTTCTTGGTTGGACTGGAGTGCCTTCTACACTTATTTGAGTTTGCCTTTGATTCAGTTGAAGAGCTCCTCCTAATTTTCTTCTTGCTTTTCTGCGAGCTCGAGTGAAACGTCGTTCAGCGCGACAATTAAGAAGTCAAAGTCATCTAGGGTAAGGGTAGTTTTAAGCATGGTCCAGGTAGCCTTAGATTTCTTTCAGGAGGAGGGTTTTGGTGGTGTCATCTTTCTTTTCATGAAGGGATCCTTCTCCTCTCTTGATGGAGTCACTTCACCTCTGTTTTTCTCCACTTTTGTACTGCCTAGCTCGTCACCATCACTTCCCTGCGCAGGTGAGATCGAAGCAGTCTTCGTGGATGTGCTAGGGATATCTTCAACTTCGTCATCCTTCTTAGTCCTTCTTGGCCTAGGTGTATCTGGCATAGCTTCAGGGATTTCCTCGTCGGACATATCTGTGGGGTCTGCTGCAACAAGTAGGTTTGTTGACCATTCCTTGGTGATATCCTCCAAGTAGTCCTCTGTCAGCTTGTAGTAGGATTGGAGTTGTTGTTTATGTTCATCACTGCACGTTGTAATGTAGATGAAGTGGCGATCCATGCTAAAATTAATCAAAGGTATAAACCTATGGAGTGCGTTCGGGGTGATTCACGATGTAGATTGAATTGCAGTTTTCAGTTGGTTGAAGTACGTGTGGAAGACAGCGTTAGACTGCCACTTCTTGTTCATGTCACTGGAGTGCCACAATGTACAGAACTTCATGGCTAGTGGTTTGAAAGGTTCGATCTTCGGGAAAGTGGCTCCCTCTGGCAGCTCCCAAGTAATGAAATCTATGAGTATGAGTAGCCAACTAAAGTGGAACTCATACCCTTGGTCTTGCGCACCTCTGCAATCCAACTCTAACTGGTTGACGAGATACTACGCCCAATTCATCTATAGTCCCTCGGTGCACTTCCCTATGAGGTCAACTATGAAGCCAGTCACCTATGTTGGTCTGTTCTTACGAACTAATTTGCCCGCGATCAACTGACATGCAAGGCACACTGTGTCGCTCTAGATGGAGGCTACCTTGTAGCCTCGCGTGTCCTTCTCTCCATCACCATAAGTTTCCTTTATCCGTTGTGCTAGTGCTTGGTCAGAGGTCTTGCCTGGGTAAAAGTCTTTTGGGTCAAGGCCTTGCATGCTGAGTCCTATGATCCGGTTGATCAGAGTCGGATCCACAGTAATGCGATGGTCCAACCATAAATATTCGTCGTGATAGCAAGACAACAACAACCTGACGCATGTGTTGACTTCCTAGTGTCTGCCGAAGTGAGGGATATTCATTACGTTGAGCAATGTGGACTACACGAGGTTCTGGGTCCAAGACTGCGGGAAAATCTTAGGATTACAGCCTTTGGTCTTATTTAAGTATTTNCAGCATGTACTGCGCGCACTCCTTTCGGAAGATATGCGGTGATCAAGTTGTACTCAAAGTCTCTGGGTACACTATCTCTGTTAATATTGTCGCTCAAAGGTGGGATGTAAACTGGCAAAATGCGCGGGATCAGCTTGGTGTTTGCAATATCATCTTTATGCTTTGTTCTTGTCTCGGTTGTGGTTCTGGAAGGTCCTGTGCCGTGAGTAGTGGAGGGAGAAGCTTGGACTCCTCCTGACGACGATGCTTGCACACTTGCAGACATCCTTTTCTCTGACATGAATCTCTCAGCCATTAGGTCAGTCAAAACTTCTTCAACTACTTTCTCAACAACGATGAGCTCGTTCGACATACAAGCTTGGGTCCGCTAGCTTAGGTGTGAAAATGACGTCTGAGATTACGATGAATAGTAAGGCAATAAGGCAATAATCGCAGGGTGAAGTAATCTCAAGGTTCAAGCTCAAATTCTCACTTAGCAAAAAGTATTCTAGGTGCGTGGCACGATAGACTAAGTAGGGAAACTTAGCAACGGTCTGCTTCCAACAGATATGGGGCTTGCATTAACTTTGTTCTATCCATTCTAGTGTTGTTCAACGGTCTAGTGGGAACCCATAATTACTTTTTGACTCGTTCGGGGCGGAAGTTGAATGGGTATATCGGTCCAATGACTATATTACTGCGCCATGGCGAAGTGCCAGATGTCATTGTTCTAATATCTCGATGAAGCTCGATTCTTGTGATGTTTCCTTCTGTGGGGTTCCTTCTAGATTCATCTGTAGCTTTCTAATTTTGGCCCTCTTCTTACTTAGCTTTCTATCCTTTTTCCTAGTGAGCTTAGTCTCGGTCACCCTCTTTTCATTCTGAATCTTATCTTCTCTTGACATAGTCACTTTGCACTGCCTAGGATCTTTCCTCAGATCCAAGGGTGATACTCCTTCATCATATGGGTTAGATATTTCGGTCTTCTATGGTTCCTCTAACGCTCTTATAGCTTCGACATCCAGGTTCCTGGTGTTTAACAGCGGGGATATGTTCTCTTGTTCCTCCATCAAGTAGGCAATCCTTCTAGTCATAAATTCCATGAGTTATTTCTTCTTCTGTTCTAGGGCTTCCTTTTCTTCTTTCCTCCAGATCTGGTCTTTTTCAATCCAGATCTTTCCTAGCAAAGATGGAAATGGGGAACGATCCTCAATAAATCTAATGACTTCGAGCTCTTCCTCTGTCGAAGTTCCATGGGTATTCATATCTATCTGGGTAATTCTGCCACATAGGGTTACCATTTTTCCTTTAAATAATCCGATAGTTCCTAGTGAAGGAACCAGAGCAGGCCTTCCTAGGGTTTCCCAAGTTCTTTTTGTCATAATATTCATTGGTGTTCCCTCATCCAGGGCACAGTCAATGTCAAAGTCTCCTATTCTTACTTAGATTTTCTCCCGTTCTTTGAAGATTTCTAACAAACTGACATCCTTATGATCATCTAGGGTTTCTTTTATTTTCAATAGCAAGATCTCTTATTCTTTTTGGGGTTCTTCCATAATTTTAGTCTCTTGATCTCCTTCAGAGTTTGCTTGTTCCATATTTAGTTTTTCAAGTCTAGCAATCATTCTAGGGCAATCCAATACTTCATGGTCCATAACTTTACAATAGAGGCAACTAGGGTTTCTCCTAGGGCATTCCTTAGCAAGACGTCTTGGTCTTCTGCAACTATAGCAAAGAGTTAATCCTCTCTTTCTCTTCAATGATCCCCAACTCTTCTTGTACCGCGCGCTAGGATCATAATGGCTGGCCTGCATAAATTTCATTCTAGGATCCTGCATCCACTTGTTAGTCCATACATTCTTTCTACGCATAGGTATAACATATCTATCTTTATACTTATCATATATATTCATATCAAACTTTATTTCATCTATTAATGTCCTAGTTTTTAAGCTAGGACACAATCTATCAAACATACCTAGATCCATTTTCTAGAAACAAAAAATTCCACTTATCTACAGAGCACAAAGCTTCCAGATCTAAGAAATTTTGACTATTCTTACCTTTATTAGAGCACAAAGCTTACAGATCTTACCTCTTTTCTGCAAATCTGACTTCTTTCTTTCAGAAATTTCCACTTTTACTTTTCTTAGAGCATAGAGCATTTAGATCTTGCTTCTTTTCTTCGGATCTGATATTCCTTTCTTCAGATCTGACCTTATTCCTGGCACAAAGCTGCATAGGTCGAGTAAAACGTTGTGCACTAGGGCAATAGATCTACGCATAGAGATTTCTTTTGCACAACATTTCTTTTTCCTCAGTTCCCAGCAATCACAGTTTCAGGTCCCGAAAACGGAACCATTTGTTGGCACAGGAGCAGACCCGAGGTTCAACACTCAAGAGCGCACCAACAAATCTCTAACTATCGTCCCTTTCGGCAACACTTGCGAAGCAGATGAAGTCTCACCCGAGTTAGAGGCAGGGGTGGTTTTAGGACTCAAGTGTGTGAAACCTTAGCTGGGACACCGATCTGTGATTATATCTACTACAAGGCACTTAGCATAGATCATTCATCTATATTTAACCCTTATGTTACTTCACAGATGGAACAGAGCATCACAGTGAATACTTAGACTAAAGATGATTTAGTACTTAGCCACAAAACATAGATTAGATTCAACAGATCAAGCACTAAACATCTTATATATCAGATCTAACATTCATTCTTATATCATAAGCACAGAGCATAACTAGATCTACTTAATCACAACAAGCACTTAGCCAAAAGGAAGCAACACTTATATCAAAGCACAGAGCACATTACACAAAGTTACCGTGGTTCACCCCCACCTTGGGGCTACGTCCACAAAGTCTTCTTCTTTATATTATCTTGGTCAAGAAGCTACAGCACAGAGCTTCAATGACCCTTACTTCGCACAGGATAGAAGATCTGCGCAGCTCGCTAGATCCTTCTTCCTTGCACTCAGCACAAAACCACAACAACTTGCACTTAGCCTTCCAATCTTCTTACAATCATGCACAAAGCACTTGCGATACACATCTGATCACACAGATCCAACTACTAGCGCTAAGCCTTTAGCTATACATTTTCACTAAGTTGTCTCCCCTACTTACATTGCCTAAGTATCTATTTATAGATTACAAAATGGGCCTAAACGTGGGTAAACCCACAGGCCGACATCCCTTTCCCTTTACATCAACCCAAAAACCCTAAAAGGTACGTAAAAATAGGTCTTTCTTGCTTCGCATTGAGCTCCTTCTTTGGAAAGTTGTTGCAGTCCCAAAATGGTCAAGTATGACCAAGTATCCTTCAAAACTTGGTCAAGGGCCAACAAGCCACCATGCCGTTGGAGGATGTTGTTTGGTCAATTCGAATTTAAAATGGGATGGATGGTAATTGTAGAAGCATAACACAAGCATACCTCCTCTTTTTCTCCCCCTTCATTTAG
>JASDQU010738677.1:171653-183688 GCA_032191745.1 Picea mariana
GCAGTCCCAAAATGGTCAAGTATGACCAAGTATCCTTCAAAACTTGGTCAAGGGCCAACAAGCCACCATGCCGTTGGAGGATGTTGTTTGGTCAATTCGAATTTAAAATGGGATGGATGGTAATTGTAGAAGCATAACACAAGCATACCTCCTCTTTTTCTCCCCCTTCATTTAGGTCTCCTTAATTCCCCTTCTTTTATAGAGAAATAGGTTGGCATGCGAAGAACCACAACTACCCCTTGAATTTCCTCCAAAAATATCTTTTCATAGTTTAATTAGTTTTTCAATTGTTGGAATTTGGAAAGACACATTGGGAAAATTGGGCTTGGGTCCTAAGCTAACTAAGGGAATCTACTCAATTAGCGTGCAATTTTCTCAAAATATGTCCAAATAAAATATCATTGATTCAAATCTATTTAGCTATGCATTTCACCAATGTGCCATTAATTATAATTAAAAATAATAATTTGCTAAGCACTATCCATTGAATTTTCCACACACAAATATAACAAAAAAAATGTATATAATGAGATCAATTTTCAACTGTCACTAGTCTTTTGTACAAAATTAGCATGTTCACGAACATAGTTTCTCTAAAACTACAACTGGTCTAGCCATGAAATCAACAAAATATGCACACTAATCATAGTAGAAACCTCTACAAAATGTCTCATAGTAGCTTCCTAGAAGATTAGTAATGTTGAAACATATGTCATCTTGCCAACTCACAAAACTATCATCAATATAACGGTTGCATATTCATATATCCTCTTAGAATGTGCCTAAAATAAAGCATAGACAAACACCATGTAAGCATACATGTAAGGTTTTAGTGGAGCTAGGTTTGACAGAGTGTGAGGTGAAGGAAATGATGTGGAATGAGACTCAATGAGAAAAAAATAGTGTTGGCAAGCCTCAGTTCAAACTATTATGCTACTCTAAAACTAAGCAATAGAAAATCTTCCTCTCAAGCCATTGGCAAACATCCCATGCACTTATATATATATATATATATATATCAACTCTTTTTACACCATTTTGGCCAACCCACATATGTTTTGAGTGAAATCATTTTGACAAGTCGTTCATACAAAACTAAGCATGCAAGAGTGCATTTACCCTTCCAATATAAAGCGATAGGCACTTTAAACAAGATCCAAACATGCGTAGATTTATAGACCAATAAGAGAAAACTTGTCTGTGCATTTCAACATTCCATAGGTTATAACTACAACTTCATGAAAAGAACAAGATTGGGATTTTGGAACATTGTTGCACTCACAAATCCATCAATAATATGATTGTTGTTTTACCCTCATTCAACACTATTACCATGTTCCAATTGCAACACCAATGCTTGAAATCTACTAATGGAATTCAAACAATTTTACCACTCAAGTATAGGTATCCATAATTTAGTAAACCAAGTTGAAGGACATGCCCATAATTGTGCATATGGAAGTAACATCACCAACTATGCATTGAAACTACTTCAAGACATTCTAGGCATGTACATAACCTCATAAATTTATGATCCACAATTCTATATGCAAAATTGAAAATGCAGCAACATATTATACTGGCACACAAGAATAAAATGATGCACAATACAAAAATACACAGATAATGAAAGAGAAAAACCACTGGAAGTAAGAAGTAAATGGTCCCATTGATTGTTTTTCAGCAAGAAGACACCCTTTTTATCAAACTAGGTGATTTTTTTTACAGCAACAATAAGAGACTTGTTTCTTTTATTTTCGACTAAAAAGTATTGTTTCACTTTTTATTAATTAACTCCCCGACGAACTAACATGCTAATTATTTATTAGGAAACGGTTTTCTCAACTGGATTGGCGAGGGAAGATTACAATAGTAATTACTAACAATATGCTAATTCTCTCCTATCGGTTGGTGAAGGAAGGTGGACGTCCTTCCTGGTGGCCCAAATCCTCCTTGTTTATATTCGGAAGCATCCCTGCTTCTGCCAGAAAATGAGGAAATTTGCACTACATTCTCTCCAATGCTTTCTCGAACTATGTCGTGATCATATCTGAGTGCGTGCAGCTGATGATGTTTTCCTCTGAATCGATGGTTGTCCTACAAGAGCCACACACAAGCTTTCGGGTGAAAGAACAATGTCGTTTGAATTTTAGGAGGCCTTTGTTTTGCATGCTCTGGTGTAGCTAGTAATGAAACAACTACCTGAATATGGCACTGAGCGAAAATGTGGGTAGAACACTGAGCTAATTTGTGTTCTTTTTGTTGATGTGCAGACCTTGAAAGAGCAAGAGTAAGGGGAATATTGACCATAAAATCATCAACTCGACACTGATAAACCAAAGCTTCATTATCTTCCTCAACACTTCCTTTGAATACAAGCTCCCTTGAAGAACAACGAGTTTGTCCAATACCTTCTGTCTGATTAACTATTCCAACTAAGAAGGGATGCCTTTGCAGATGATTTAGCCTTGCTATATTGGATTTGTAAGAATTTCATTTGCCTGAAGCTTTCTCAATAATCTGTTTGGAAAAAGAGGAACTTCCAGGAAAAGTGTTATAATATGTTGGAACTTGTGTTGGAGTACATAACCTATCAGTGGGGGCTACTGGAATAAAAACCTGCTTTGCCATAAGAAATGTTGGAGACACACAAGGAAAAGATGAAGGTGGAGTAGGGATTGAATTCAGAAGTTGGTCAGGTTGGTGTGTTATCACATCAACCTATTGTGGAGCGAGACAATATTAAAGGACATTGGGAAAAGAGGCTTCCGGAAGGAGATCAATGGTGTGCTCAATAGAGCAAGATGAGGGTGGTCTTGTGGGTTGGGGGAAGGCATTGACAACTTATGGGAGTGGGGGAGCCATGTTATGAGGTGATGGGTTGGTCATATGGTGTGGTTTAATGGGGAGAACCAAACATAAGGAAACATATTTGTTCAGTGTTACTTTCTTAATGGTCGCTTGTCCAGTCAAAGGTTGTGTGGAGTGAGGAGTAGAGGAGGTAAGTACATAGTTGTACCCCTCATGTTGCAAGTGGTATTTATGGAGTTTGACATGATAAACAATGTTATGGGCCTGTTGGTAGGGGATTCCAAGTAATAGGTCAACACAATCTAAAGGAGAAACATCACACACCACAATATCTCGAAAAGGGCCAATAACGAAGGTCATCACGCAACACTGGGAGACAGTGAGGCGCGAGCCTTCCTTTTCTACCAATCCAAGATGATATGGCTCGGGGTGTGGAGTAGTTGGGAGTTGTAGGCGTTGGACCAAGTCCTGGGTGATGAGGTTCTTTTATCTCTCATTGTCTAGGATGAGAGTGGCCAATTCATGCTTAATTTGACAATTGTGGGTAAACAAGGGCACAAAATAGGTGTCATGTTCATTGGTAGTTGTGAGAATTATAGATGGGTCAATTTCTGTAGGATTTTTGAGAGAAACAAATTCAGGAGGGTCATGGGAATCATACTGAGTGACCTCTGCAAAAAGAGTTTTGTTGGGGCGAAGGTTCTGAAGTGCCTGATAGTCAGTAGAAGCATGTGAGTTGGTATTGTGGAAGGTACATCAGAGCGTTGTTCGGGGTGTGGAGGTGCCGGTAGGGGTAACCTGAGAAGGGACAGTAGTAGAAGGGTCATATCAAGGTTGGGGTGAGTGGATTCGAGGAGCCACTATATGCTCAATGGCCAAGGCCCAAATAAAGGACTTGTCCAAGGAAGAATTATTAAACAAATCAACTTCATGATGAAGATGCATTAATAAACTAGAATTGAATTTGATAACTAATACCTCTTCTAGGTTATCGATGTGAAATTAGATGTACAATTTGCAAATGATGTCGATGTATCCCTAGACAGACTGATTGACATGTTATCGGAGCTACGACCATCTGGTGAGGAGGTTCTGGCGATAGCCCGGTGGGTAGAAGTGTTCTCTAAGAGCTTGGAAGAATCCATCCCATGTCGTAATGTGTGGTGTCTATGTATCGATCGAGTTGCCTCTATCCATGACCCAGGAATAATTCTCCATTTAAGTGTCCCACCATGTTTGCACAATTCCATCAAGTTGTAGACTGATGATATGAAGCTTCATGTATTCTGTCATCTCAGGACATGTACAAAAGTATGTGGAAAAACTGTGAAGCCAAGAGTCAACATTCTCTCCATTCATTTGGCCCACACACTTCCATAATTGGAAGCACGTATCGATTTGAATGGGTGTTGGAGCTTTGTGTTGTTGCAAATAGATTATCTCCTACACAACCATTTTTAAATCATGAATTGGAGTTGTGGCAATGGATGCAGAATCCTATGTAGACGACTCTCTTCGTGACGACATAATTTTTATTCACCACGGATGTCGATCTGTCATTGGATTCTATGTTGAGAATCACTGAACTCATGAGTGCATTGAGAAGGAACATGATACCCTAAAGAAGGTGTGTGGAGAATGGTGAAATATTAATGTGTTGGAATCCCTGAGGAGGGTGTATTGGAATTCTCAAGAAGTCCTAAGAAGGATGTCTAGCTCTGGAAAAAAATTTGTTCGATGGCCTCTCTTTTGAATTTCATGGCTGAGCAAAAGTTGGCTTGGATCTAGGCTTTGATACCAATTGATCATCAATTCTATATACAAAATTGAAAATGCAACAACATATTAGACTGGCACACAAGAATAAAATGTTGCACAATACAAAAATATGCAGAGAATAAAAGAGAAAAACCATTGGAAGTAAGAAGTAAATGACCATTGATTGTATTTAAGCAATAAGACACCATTTTTATCAAATTGGGTGATTTTTGTTTACAACAATAATAAGCGGCTTTTTGATTTTATTTCTGACTGAAAAACATTGTTTTTCTTTTTATTAATTAATTGTTTGACAAACTAACATGCTAATTATTTATTAGGAAACACGCTACTCAACTGGATTGGCGAGGGAAGATTACAATAATAATTACTGACAATATGCTAATTCTCTCCTACTATTTGGCGAAGGAAGGTGGACATCTTTCCTAGTGGCCCAATTTATGTGGGTTTAACAGAAACCAAAATAAATGAATATTCATTGTTTCCACTACTATTAGGCATCATAATAAATCTGCACTCTGTTAGCGATTATTTTTGTCTTAGGCACAAAAGTACCCAGGCCTGTAGGTTGCACAAGAAGCGCCCGAGCACAGCGTGAAAGGACCTCTATTCCGATTACGAGCCAAGCAAGCAGGCGAAGTTTTGCTGTCAGCGACCGAGATCCATCCACAAAGAAAATCGACGGTCATCGAGTTTTCGGGGTTGTCAAGTTGCCCGGGATTTAGCAAGAGGGAACGCCAATGGTTCAAAGTATACTTGGGTCGTCCAATCAAATTGGGACAGGTGGCAGCCAGTCGGCGTATTGGGGATCGGTGTTTCGGGAGTCAAGGAGATGTCCGTTCATTGCAGTTGAAGTCGTCGATCGGTGAAACACCGAAAGTGCCTTTGGCACTGAGCCCACGGTCTTAGCCCCGGGTCATATCAAGCGAGCCTGTAAAGGGGGACAACCCCTTTTATAATAGCAAATACTATCTAGGCTGTCCATCTGAAGGATGCGTGGCACGCATCAACGTCATGTCGGCATTCAGGAGTTCGAGCGGTGAGCGCTCCTCACCATTTCACATTTCAAAACCCCGAACCCCAAAAGTGTCGAAACTCGGGCCCACAGTATTACCGAGTTAGTTTGGAGCCATCAAATCAGTGGGGAACGCGTGGCGACCGTTAGGCCCTTCCGGCATTTCACCCATCGTGACTTTGAAAGAGAAAGGTCCTACTCCTTTCTCATCCGCGAACCCTGAAAAGCCGAAAGCACTCCGAGAGATAGGCGAAGGGTCACGGCCTGTGGTCACTTGAGGGAGTAGAAGGGGCTGTACCGAAAAGGCCAAAAGCGCTAAGATGAGTTTCAGAAGGGGGGAACTGTGTCTCCAGATGTTGGTTCGACGTGATCTAAATCTCAATGCCTGCTTGGGATAAATGAGATAAGAGATAAGGTGGTTGAAGCCTCGCTTCACTCATTAATTACAAGGAATGAACGTCCCAGCTGGAAGGTCTACCTAAGATGGTCCTCTGTACTGGTTCTTTCCATGGAAGCCACACCGAGTCCTTGACTCGCCAGGGAAGCCTACACACGCTAATTCAACATTTAAGGGCTCAACTACCCCCTGGCGTGAGCCATGAAAAATTAATGTGGCGTATGACAGGAGAGTGCAGGCCGAATTTGATTGAGGAGACACCATACATTGAAAGCCTTGAGACGCCGCTGTTAAGCAAATTTTTTTGAGTATATAGGCTTAGCTTTTGTATTTTGTAATGTATCGATGGTAGAGCAAAGCTCCCGATTGTAAAGTTTTAACAGATATTCTAGCTTTCTAGTTATGCATTTGTATGTGAAATTTCTGGTTTTATGACAAACAGTCTTTCTCACTCCGTCTAATTTTCGTCTCATGCTGAGAGAGTTCATGATTGACTGATTCACATGAATTATTGAGACTATGTTATGATAAAGGGTTTATTGTGGCATTATTGTATTCTCTGATTTGTGCATTTGAATGTAAGAAGATCTTGCGTTTAGATGTCTTCTTCTACACTCTGTTAGGAACTTGATGTTAACAACAGACCTCTGCTTTTCTCTTAGACAAGTCTTCCCCCTACTCACCCTTACTACAACCTACTGTCTGAAGTTTATCTAATACCTCACTTTCCTATGCATGCCTGGCCTAGTTTTGGTGTTAGAACCACATTGTGTTGAGTTAACTTCCATTCGATCACCCTATTAAACAAATCGTGACATAAACTGATGGGTGTCGAGCTCTGCTCCTGCTGCAATCCAGGAGTGACTTCCGTCGCCAAAATTTCTAGCGCCGTTGCCAGGGACGAAGTTGAAGATTTTCCCTGGGATTGAACGACATTGAGCCTCTGATTCTGAAGGTGCATCAGGCATCAGAGCCCTTAAAGATTGCTACTGTGCACCTGACGACTCCAAGGTTTCCACATCACTGTGTCATTTGTGGCTACTTTAGCACACCTGAAAGCTGACCCAAAGGAGCTTTCTCGAGAAGGTTTCAGCAGCTGCTTTCTCTGTCTGAGAAGCTTCCTGGGGTGACAACAACGTTAAGATCTGGCCTTTGATGGTGAACAAGGACCAGGCACATTCAAAGCTGTAAATATTTCATCGGACGACTCCATGATTCAAGGATCGATTGGCGACTCTATTGGTTCGATATGGAGAAAATCCTTGCTCGCAGGTTTGCTCCTTTTAATTTTTCTGCTATTCCTGGTTTTCCTAATGATGTCCCCTCTCTGAATGAATGGGGCGATTATTTGCCCAGATTTGGAAAATGTGAAGAGGACAACCCTTCTCGGCACCTCAGTGAGTTTCATGAACTCATGCACCGGTGGGAGATACATCACGAGGATGTATTATTGAAGATGTTCATGTTCTCGCTAGTAGGGGATGCACGTAGATGGTATCATTCTTTACCCCCTGCTAGCATTTCTTCACTAAGTGAATTCCATGCATCTTTCACCACCTATCGTCAGAATTTGTATCCCTCTGAGTTAATTTGTCACAACTGTTGTGAGGGATACCACAACTATATACAAGATAAAGTTGTTTCGAACATAGGCTGTGAGGATGATCCTGACGACCTGGATCAGAAATCATTCCTTCCTCCTCCACATTCGTCTGCGTCATAGGAGGGTCATGAATCTGATGAAGATCTCAGGGAGGAAGAAGACACCCTGAGTGAGTTGATGGAGCAGGTGAAATATCTCTCTACTCAATTAGAAAAGTTGAAGTCTGAAGACTGTGCGGAGGATTGTCCGGCCCTGGAAGAAGAGGCTCTGAGTGAACTAATGGAGCAGGTGATACCTCCCATTGCCCAACATGAAAAGTTGGAATCCGAGGACAATGGGGAGGATTTTCCAGTCTCCAAGGAAGGTGTTCTAGATGGCTCTTTCGAGGAGATTATTGAAGATTTTGTAAACACATTAACATCTGCCCTTGATGAGCTTGTTGTCTTATATCAAAACGATGGAGAGGTAGTTGTGGAAGAAGATTGTTCTCTTTTCCTTCACGATATTTCCCATGATGTGTTTACATTCGGGGTCGAAACGGAGGAGCGGGGAATAGTTCCATTTCTGCAAGTTGGAGAAGCTTTGTTTCCCCTTGACTTTGATGATTATCTGGAAGAGGAGCAACAAAACCCCACATCACCTTTTTCTTATCAGAGCAGCCAGACCACTTATGACAGTTACGAATCAGAGTCTGAGCTTGATATACTGGATTTCCAAGAGCAGGTCGCTGAACCTTGTTCTTTGCTCACTAAGGAAAATTATCACAAGGAAATCAACCATCTCAGTCTTCCAGGAGATGTTGAGCAGTACGAGGAAGAGCAGAATTTACCCGGGGGTCCTATTTATGATGAATACGAATCTGACCTGGGGGAGAGCCAAGAAGAGGAAAAAGAACCAGAGGAGCAGTCTGCCCTTTGTTTAGAGCTAGTCAGTGAGCAACCACCACCTGAGATCAACGAGCCCACTTCAGTTATTCACCCGCCTATGCTTATCAGAGATATTCGGCCGCATGTGAACAATTGTGTAGCAGAAGAGGCTATCTGTCGCCAATTTCCTGGAATTGGCCACTCATTCGATGACCCTGTCGACAAATACATGGAGTGGCATTTCATTTATGCTTTGGAGCCACCATGTCCCATCTCAGCTTCAGCTTGTAAGGGGAAGTTGAAGAGTGTAACCGTTCTACTGTCACAGTTACATCAACTGTTTGTGATCACTGATAGAAGGAAAGAGCTTCCCTTCAAGAAGTTACTTGATTGGCTATGGTGGAAGTCTGCTTTCACCTAGCCCCATGTAAAGTGTTTTATTAATTTAGGATTGTATATAAATAAGCTCCTTTGAGCATGTGTCTTTATTTCGTTGCTTTTATTTTTCGGCCTGTATTTTCAGCAGCGGGATGTTTTGAGCTTGACTCCATAGCCCAACAGCAAGGCACTGGATCTGCAAAAAGAGTCCTTAGAGCATCGTAGGGATGACTCTATCCCCCATGGAGCCTAATGTTAGCGATTATTTTTGTCTTAGGCACAAAAGTACCCAGGCCTGCAGGTTGCACGGGAAGCGCCCGAGCACAGCGCGAAAGGACCTCTATTCCGGTTACGAGTCAAGCGAGCAGGCGAAGTTTTGTTGTTAGCAGCTGAGATCCATCCATAAAGAAAATCGACGGTCATCGGGTTTTTGTGGCTGTCAAGTTGCCCAGGATTTAGCAAGAGGGAGCGCCAATGGTTCAAAGTAGACTTGGGTCGTCCAATCATATTGGGACAGGTGGCAGCCAGTCGGTGTATCAGGGATCAGTGTTTCGGGAGTCAAGGAGATGTTCATTCATTGCAGTTGAAGTTGCCAATCGGTGAAACGTCGAAAGCGCCTTTGGTGCCAAGCCCACGGTCTTATCCCCGGGTCATATCAAGCGAGCCTGTAAAGGGGGACAACCCCTTTTATAATAGTGAATACTATCTAGGTCGTCCATCTGAAGGACGCGTGGCACGCATCTGCGTCATGTCAGCATTCGGGAGTTCGAGCGGTGAGCGCTCCTCACTATTTCACATTTCGAAACCCCAAACCCCGAAAGCACCGAAAGCGCTGAAACTCGAGCCCACAGTATTACCGAGTTAGTTTGGAGCTATCAAATCAGTGGGGAACGCGTGGCGACCGTTAGGCCCTTCCGACATTTTTCCCATCACGACTTTGAAAGAGAAAGGTCCTACTCCTTTCTCATCCGCGAACCCCGAAAAGCTGAAAGCACTCCGGGAGATAGGCGAAGGGTCACATCCCATGGTCACTCAAGGGAGTAGAAGGGGATGTACCGAAAAGGCCAAAAGCGCTAAGATGAGTTTCAGAAGGGGGGCACTGTGTCTCCAGATGTTGGTTCGACGTGATCTAAATCCCAATGCCTGCTTGGGATAAATGAGATAAGAGATAAGGTGGTTGAAGCCTCGCTTCACTCATTAATTACAAGGAATGAACGTCTCAGCTGGAAGGTCTACCCGAGACGGTCCTCTGTATTGGTTCTTTCCATGGAAGCCACGTCGATTCCTCAACTCACCAGGGAAGCCTGCACATGCTAATTCAACATTTAAGGGCTCAGCTACCCCCTGGCACGAGCCATGCAGAATTAAGGTGGCGTATGACAGGAGAGTGCAGGCCGGATTTGATTGAGGAGACGCCATACATTGAAAGCTCTGAGACGCCGCTGCTAAGCGAATTTTTCTGAGTATATAGGCTCAGTCTTTGTATTTTGTAATGTATCGATGGTAGAGCAAAGCTCCCGATTGTAAAGTTTTAATAGATATTCTAGCTTTATGGTTATGCATCTGTATGTGAAATTTCTGGTTTTATGACAGACAGTCTTTCTCACTCCGTCTAATTTTCGTCTCATGCTGAGAGAGTTCATGATTGACTGATTCACATGAATTATTGCGACTATGTTATGATAAAGGGTTTATTGTGGCATTATTGTATTCTCTGGTTTGTGCATTTGAATGTAAGAAGATCTTGCGTTTAGATGTCTTCTTCTACAGTCTGTTAGGAACCTGATGTTAACAACAGACCTCTGCTTTTCTCTTAGACAAGTCTTCCCCCTACTCACCCTTACTACAACCTACCGTCTGAAGTTTATCTAAGACCTCACTTGCCTATGCATGCCTGGCCTAGTTTTGGTGTTAGAACCACATTGTGTTGAGTTAACTTCCATTCGATCACCCTATTAAACAAATCACAACATAAACTGATGGGCGTCGGGATCTGCTCCTGTTGCAATCCAGGAGTGACTTCCGTCGCCAACACACTCAATCTCTTCCATTTCACATATGTGTCTTTGATTATTCAATGGTGAATAATCACATACACTCAAACACCGCAACCACACATCTACCAAGAAAAACTATTTGCATAAGAAGATCTTAGAACAAAGGTTGAAATGTCCTAGCAATGTGGAAATGAGTTGTTATTACACACCAAAATTTTCCAATAAAAAAACCTATCATGAGCCCTATCCTCTACTATCAATTGTAGGGCACTGCTATGATACCTATTGAATCGTTAAACACTTATAGTTACCAACAACAATAATACCATTGATTGCATGAAGAAACCCTTGAATTTATTCACCAAGAGATAACACACATATCTTATTTAGCCATTCATCCCACTAGGCCATACCAAATATTGATTTCCCAAACCTTACACCTACAAAAGCATTGCACATATTGCAAAGGAAGAAGAGGAGGAAGATCCATATTGTATTCTGGTGTTGGTTAATTCAACAAAAATCTGGGTAATATTTCTTTTGTTTTCAAATTCCTCGTGTACATGAGATAAATAAATATTCTATATGGTGCAGTTTCTTTCAAATATGGAGCATCGATGTGGTGATCATTTTCAAGAACAAATGAGTTTCTAACAATGTTAAAAAGGAAAACGACTATCAATGTTAATGGAGGGACAATGATGCAAAAGAGACCCTAGGATTTAAAACATTTACCCATTACAATCCAAAATAAAGAGTTTGACCCAATGTTTTTTTTTTTAATTCAAAGATGTGAGTAAAAGAAAATTCAACAAACTAGAAACTACACAACCAACTCTTGAATTAACACATAGATTAGTAAAAGAGTGTTGAGATAGAGCTTTTGTGATATGGAATAACCTGGCATGAGTTTGCAAGAGTTGAAGTTGTCAATGTGTTAAAAAATGGAATGAAAAATACATGAGTAAATACAAAGCCACGAGTATGAGACAAACAACCTAACTACCTTAACAACCACTACTAGGCATCACACAATAAAATTCCATCCATGATTTGAGGACTACCTCATTTGAATGGATGAATTTTTCACTTTTCTTTGCAATGAATGTGCACTTATTATACTCTTAAATCAAGCAACATCCAAGTACAACAATGCCTTCAACAAGTTACCATTTTGCTAGGGAATTTT
>JASDQU010738677.1:239280-252122 GCA_032191745.1 Picea mariana
CATGTCCTCTTCGGAACATTTGTGGCTTACACTGTCCTTCCACTTAACTCGATCCAATGGTCGGTATATTATGCGAAGTGTTCCTTGGATCGGACGACTCATGTCCACTTCAGGACTTCGACCTTTGGGTAATCTTACCCGTTCTGGGCTTCCTTTCTCCGGAGTAGTTAACGTCAGGGTTGACTGTTGTTCTACTAAGCTTTAATCCAACAGCTAAGATATATTTCGAAGCTCCTGCTCCAGATCTGTCAATTGAGATCTAATTCTTCTGACTTCCCCTCGATCTGATGGTCTTGATTTGTCCCGAAATCTACATCAACGAACAAGATTCTTTTCCTTCTTTACGCAGGTTTCCTCTATGATCCAATGGTCAGGTTTGCATCTGAATTCTGGATGAATGGCTCTCGTTGCTTAATCTTTTATAAAGGTTTCCCTTGTTCAGTAAGATTTTCTCCTATGGGATTTCTGCAGCACTATCTCTCTTGAGCTTTGATCATAGGATCATTGTTGATCCTATCGTGATCAACAATAATCACAAATTGCTTTAGCCTCAAGGTGATTTTCTTATGTCGATCTTTAGTATACTTTTCCTCCTGAGATTAACCTTGTTGCTCTGCTGCATTCTCTTTCCATCATTGACCCTTCATTACACATGGACAGACCTTATTGGCCATCCTGACACTAATGCCAACTGTATAACTGTTCATGACTGATTCATGTTGCCATCATAACAACTTATCATGACTATTGACATCAATGACAACATATCAATGACAATATGTTCAACATGAGAAAATCAATAGGAAGGAAAGGAGTACGGTCCAACTTTGTCTTGTAAATTCGGTATTGCTAAATGTCTCATGAGGAGACACTGCAAATAAATTGTGGGACAATTTAGGGAACTCGTGCCAATTGAAATCCTTGGTCAACAAGTTGCTTCTTTGAAATAAATTGTACCTTTTGAGGATAAGTGATGGTAGTGTAGTAATAGAGCACATAAATGATTCAATACTGTGCTAAGTCAATTATTGTTTGTGGATATTAAAATCATTGAGGAGGATAAATGTATCAGTTTGTTGTGTTCTTTGACAGATTCATGGGATAACTTAGTCATGGCTATTGGGAGTAATTCAACGACATTAACTCTTGAAGATGTGGTTGCATCTTTGTTTTTAGAGAAATTGAGGTGGAAGGACATGGAAGGATCAACCAAAGATGCCTTGGTAGTGAGAGGTTGATCGATCGACAAAAGGAAAAGGTAAATTCTCCAATAGAAATTTTAAGTTGAGAGGTAGATCTAAATCCTTGGTTCAATCAATGAGAAGATGTTGGAAATGCAGTAAAGTTGGGCATTACAAAAGGGATTGCAAGTCAAAGGATGCTAAGAATAGTCAAGGATCTGATGAGGAGCAATCGACTAAAGGAAAGACTTCTCCAGACAAAGGAGGGGACGTGTGTTTGGTGTCGACCAATACACAATCAGATCATGATGTTTGGTTGATTGACTCAGGTGCACTTTTCATATGACACCTCACAAGGAATGGTTCTATGAATATGAGAAGTATGAAGGAGGAGATGTTTTCTTTGGGGACGATTCGATAACCAAAATTGTTGGATGAGGTAGATTCTAAATGATGTTAAAGGATGGAAGGAGTAGAACCCTTCCAAGTGTGCTACATATTTCAGGTTTGGCAAGAAATCTAATATATGTTAACAAAATGAGTGATGCACGTGTGCACACTATATTTGAGAAGGATTCATGCAAAATGGTTAGAGGAGCGATGGTCTTGATGAGAGGAGTTTGTATTGGAACCCTATACAAATTGTTGGGGAGTGTTGACTCGACTGGATGCAATAGTGCAACTATTCTTGAGGCCGACTCGACTGAGACTGACTCAACTATTCCTCGTCTAGTCGACCCGATCATGTTATGGCACCATAGGATGGGACATATAGGAGAAAAAGGACTTCGAGCTATGCACAAAAAAGGTATGGTTAAAGATTTCCTTGATTGTACTTTAGAAGTCGATTTCTGTGAACATTGGATCTATGGAAAACAAAATTGTGTGAGATTCCCATATGAAGATATAAGGGAAAAAATGATTCTATAATTGATACATAATTATGTGTTTGGGCATGTATCGGTCCCATCACTAAGAGGATCTATGTATTATGTCTCCTTCATAGATGATTTCTCCAGGAAGACATCGTTATATTTCCTAGGAAATAAATCTAATGTTTTTGGGAAGTTCAAAGAGTTTAAATCTTTGGTGGAAAACCAGACAAATAAGAAGATTAAGGTGTTGAGAACTAACAATGGAGGTGAATTATGTGGTAAGGAGTTTGATCAATTTTGAAAGAAATGTGGCATAGCATGTTAAAGTACCACTCCATATACCCCTTAATATAATGGAGTTTTAAAAGAATAAATATGATATTGATGGAAAAGGCAAGGGCCATGCTCAGTGGTGTTGGGATAACACAAGAATTTTGGGTAGATGCAATTGACACTACCTGGTAAATAGATCTACTTCATCAATGCTAGTCGGCTCAACTCCACTTGAGGTATTGTTTGGTAAGAAAACTTCTCTCTCACATCTCAGAGTGTTTGGTTGTGGTGCATTTATGCATGTTCCCAAGGAAAAAGAGGAACAAGATGGACAATAAGAAAATAAAGTGTGTTTTCATTAGGTACAAGGATGGAATGAATATAAGTCATAGGATCCGATGATAAGGAAAACAATTTATAGTTGAGATGTGATCTTCAGGCAAGTCAGAGTTACTTCTCATATTGAAGAGGCTCAAAGGAAGAAAGAACACGAGAAATTGGTGTTTGAGCTAAGGAATGAGGAACAGGATTTAGATGAGTCGACTAAATCAGATGAAGAGGTGGAACTGCAAAATCCAGTTGCAAGGAGGTATAAATGAGTAAGGAAACCAATAGAAAGGTACAATACACCTGATTTCCATTTTATATTTGTGTTATTTACAACTGATGATGAGCCCAGGTCAGTCAGTGAGGTAGTTGACTTGACAAAGGGCAAATTCTGGAAGGAGACAATGGTTGAGGAAATGAAATCTTTGCATAAGAATGAGACATGGGATTTGGTCGAGCTACCTAATGGAAGGAAACCAATTGGTACCAAGTGGGTGTTCAAGAAGAAGTTAAACGTGGCAGGTCAAGTCAATAAGTTCAAATACCGACTGGTAGCGAAAGGGTATTCCCAAGTCGAGGGAGTTGACTTCGGTGATATTTTCTCTCATGTTACAAAATTAACCTCCATTAGAGTACTAATGTATATGGTTTGAGCATTTGATATTGAGATAGAGAAAATGGATGTGAAGACAATGTTCCTACATGAGGACCCTGAAGAAGAAATCTACATGAAATAACATGAAAGATTTGCAGTAAAGGGCAATAAAGAGTTGGTGTGCAAGCTGAAGATATATCTTTATGGTATAAAGAAATCACCAAGGATGTGGTACCAAAATTTGGACACAGACATCCTTGGATTGGTATTTATGAGAAGCAAGGTTGATCATTGCATGTATTCCAAGAAAGAAGGTGGTCATTTCATTTATATAACTTTGCATGTTGATCACATGTTGTTGGTTGGAAACAACATGGATGTTATAAAGGAGGTGAAGATGCAACTATCCTCCAAGTTCGACATGAAGGATCTTCGTGTTGCTAACTTCATTATGGGAATGGAGATCAAGAGATATCAGATAGTTAGAAAACTTTGGTTAAATAAGAGGAAGTATGTTGAAACAATCTTAAAACATTTCAACATGTAGGAGTGCAAACTAGTCAAGGTACTTATTCATGTAGGGGTGAAACTAATTGTTGAACAGTGTCCAAAGACATAAGAAGAAATAGAAGACATAACACGTGTTCCCTATGCTAGTGTTGTTGGTAGTGTGATGTATGCAATGGTTTTCACTCGACTGGATATTTCCTATGCAATGGCAGTATTGAGCAGGTACATGTCAACACCTGGGAAAGAGTAGTAGACTGTTGTCAAGAGAGTGTTCAAGTACTTGTGTGGCACAACAAAGTATGCAATCTGTTACCAAGGGAAACTTGAAATTGATAGGGAAGTGAATATACATGGCTTTGTTAATGCTGATTGGCATGGAGATCTTGATTGAAGAAGGTTGATCAATGGATATGTGTTTAGAATGTTTGGTGGAACAATCAATTGGATGAGTAAGAGATAGGTGGTTGTAGCCTTGTCAACAACAAAAGTTGAATACATGGCGGCTACCCATGTAAGAAAATAAGTATTTTGGTCACATATATTGTGTTTAGAGATTGGGTTTGAACAACAAGCCACAAGGATAAATTGCGACAGTCAGAGCACAATTTTATTGGCAAAGAACCCAACTTACCATTCCAAGACAAAGCATATTGATGTACAACACCATTTCGTGATAGACATGGTGGAAGAAAAGAAGGTGTTGTTGGAGAAGGTAGACTCTTTGGAAAACATTGCAGACTATTTGACGAAGTCTATGAATGCATTATAGTTCTCTTGGTGTAAAGAGGCAATGGGCATTATTTCCCTGGGCTAGTGAACAAAGTTCAATTTCTCTTGTTTCTACAAAGAAGACAACAAGTGGGAGAATGTTGGGTTGTTATATTCTTTGCAGTGGAAACTCATTCAATTGACTGGCTAGTCGAGGTTGATCGATTGGGTGGTTAACCAACAAGACGATTAAGTCGAAGGTCGATGGTCGACGGATGGTCGATAGGACAGTCCAACTAGAGGTTGACTGGTTCATATCCGAATGGAGTTTGACTGGTTCATGGTCGAATGATAATCGACTGGTATTCAACTAGTGGTTGAAACCTGTAACAAAATTTGTAACCATTTTGGGTGCCACAAATTAGGGTTTTACATGTAGTAGATGCCTATAAATAGTGCATTATGTAATATTGTATGTTGTTGTTGTAAACTCTTGGTTTCAAAGAGAGAGAGTGTTGTAACTGTGTCTTATAAGAGCACATTGGTCATGAATATGTAAGTCGAATTGGATGTAAGGTTGAACTTATGGTAAAGCAAGAGAGTAGGATGATGAATTGTGTCTTAGGTGTGGACCAAGATTAGTCATGTAACTCTTTATTCACTAGATGAATAAGAAAACTAAGGGGTAAGAGTCGTTGCATTATTGGTTTTCTCGGTTAAGGGTTTATAGAGTAAATCTCTATGTATTGTGTGTGATTTCCTTTAGTTACTTCCTATTGAATTACGTCCTCTCTCTCATGTTTGGTTTAGTGTTTCTTTACAATAGTATTGGTAAAGTGTTGTCATTGCACACATAGTCCTATGGTCCCCAACACAGAGCTCAGTTTTGTTACCACTTGTCAAAGTATGGGTTTTGAAACGAACACCTATACTTAGAGAAAATGATAGATAAGATCCCTTTCTAGAATATTCATATCACATGGTTACCAAGGGATTCAAACCCCATATTTTTGAAATGGGTGCCTTTATAAATCATCAATAGTTTCCAAAGCTTTTATTATCAATAGTGTTGCTCTTCCCCATGCTCTGGGTCTGTATTTAGTAGAATGGTGATTTCTTTCTTTGCCCTGGATTTCACTTGCTTAGTGCAAGGAAACCCACCATTGCTCAACATCCTCCCAAACTGTGATTTTATATATGTTGTAGCAATGAAAGAGTTTGTGCACGAGCCTTCCCATACAAGCCACATAATGATACTTGACACAAAGCTTCTATGATCTAGTTTCAAATTTTTATAGAGTTGACATTTGTATTATGTTGGCCAAATACAACTTTCAAGCTCATGTTCATTTGATGTTCTATAACATCATCGATATTCGATTCTCATTATTGATGTTTAAATGGAATTTTTAAAGCTTCTACTCATTTGACCAAATACTTTTGTTGACACATGTCCCTTTGATTTTACAAATATTGATATTGTAGTGGAGTATATAGGGAGAGTTTCAAATCAACTATGTGATAAGGTCTCTCGTGCTTGCATGTTAGATATTCCTATGACCTAGGATATTCATTGGAAATGGACATTTTGAGATGAAACTCATTCCTTGGAATATTACAATGATCAACATACATGTTCAATTTCAAGGAGATAGTTATGGATTTAGTTCAATTATTTGTATTAACATTGTTGTTCAACTACTCACACAAATGGATCAAAGATCAATACACCAGTGTTTTACGTGGTTAAAACCATTAAAGAGGGAAACAATCCACAGCCCTAGCCAGCATGGCCACATGAGGCAATATATTAATTCAAAAAGAAAAATATTGTATGTAAGAGCTTTTCACAATTGATCTTTAGCAAATGACACTCCATGCTTTTTAAATAGAGATCATGGACCAACTGGGTGTTAAGCTAGGGATCAATATAACCATTAGTATTAAGGAGAATATGAACCATCAGATCACTTTATGTTTGGAACATATAATGACCATAAGATTACGTAAATACAAATGCATACTAATGCATACTACAAAAACACTTTACCTAAAGACCCATTAGACCAATTTCATCTTAAATAATTCCTAAGTGTCTAAATATCCTAACATCCCACCTTAAAAACAACTTGGGATAGGATTGAGGGATTTACCAAGATGAATCAATAGGAGAGGGAAGGAGGCATTAGAGCATGTCACCCCTTAATGACAACTTTGTGAACTCCTAACATAGATCGAATTTTGGAAAACTTTACTTCTATAGGAAACTTTGTGAAAATGTCTACAACTTGATCAACCGTAGGGCAAAAGAGCACTTTCAAAACACAATCTTGAATAATCTTTCTAATGAAGTACATGTGTAGCTCAATGTGTTTATCACATTGATGTTGAACTATATCTTTGGTGAGCTTGATGGAACTGTGATTGTCACACCAAAGTGTGGTCAGATGTTGATGTTGGAATCCAAACTCTCACAAGATTTGTCGAAGCCACAAGGATTATTGACTTGCATTAACCATTGCTCAAAACTTTGCTTCTACTAAACAAAGAGGAAGAGAATGTTGCTTATTAGAAGCCGAAGTAATAGGTCTGGAACCAAGATTCAAAACATAACCTACAGTAAACTTCCAATCATCAAGGTCACTAGCTTCTTCAAAATCAAAGAAACCAACCAACAAAGAAGTCCCTCATGATCTATAATGTATTCCAAACTAAATTGTACCCTAGATATACCAAAGTGTCATCTTTGTTGCTTTCCAATGACTCTCATGTGGTGTTTGCATATAATGGGGAACAAGACCAACATCAAAGGAAATATCAAGATGAGTATGAGTTAAATACAAATGACTATCAAGTAACTAACACTATAAAGTTGCATCTACTTCAATGTAGTACATGGTGCAACAAGTTTGACTTTAGAATGGAAGGGATAAGGGGTGGGTTTACAATTTTCCACGTGAAAGTGGTGAAGAAGTCACCTGCATACTTACTCTGGGAAAGGGAAATTCCTTCCTTGGTTTGGAATACTTGGAGGCCAAGGAAATAATACAAAGAACCTAAGTTTGTCATTTCAAATTTCTTCTTAAGGTTGGATTTCACATGGTTTAAAAGTTTGGCGTCACTACCAGTGAGAACAAGGTCATCATTGATCAACATAAATAACAAGTATTATGAGATGCTTACCTAGTTTCGTGATATAGACATTAACATCAGAGTGGCATCTAGAAAAGCTGATGTCAAGAAGAAATCTCTCCATTTTAGCATACCAAGCTCGAAGAGCTTTCTCAAGGCCATAAAGAGATTTCTCAAGGTCACAAACAAGGTTGGATACATTCTAAACATAGCAAGAAGGTTGTTCCATGTAAATTTATTTTTGAAAATACCCAAGCAAGAAAGTTGATTTAGAATCCATCTGATGGGCCTCCCATTTATGTGAGGCTACAAGGGCTAGAACATGGTGGATATAATTCATTCTGGCTATGGGGGCAAAGACTTAATTATAGTCAATTCCTTCAATTTGAGAAAATCATTTGGCAACGAATTGGGATTTATGTCTTTGTTAGGGATCTAACCTCCCCAACCCCTCACATAGGTAGAATAATATGTTTTCTATGTAATAAATACTGACATTAGTAAATACGGCCTATATAATAATGTGAAAAAGTCTAATGTAAGAAGATTTAATAGAAGTTTCCGCTTCTAGAAAGATCTTCCTCTAAAATGTTCTTCAGAAGATAGAATCCAACTGTGATCCAACTTTCACCAACATTTTTTGGCAAGAATTGTTTAAGCTCCAAGAAACCCAACTACATCTCAACACGGCTTATCATCCCCAGACTAATGGACAAACTGAAGCTATAAACAAGTGTTTGGAAACACATTTGCGGTGTTTTGCATTTGATAGACAAACTCAATGGGATTAATGATTACCACTAGCTGAATGGTGGTGCAACACATCTTACCATGCTGCCACTTGCATGACTCCCTTTGAAGTGGTCTATGGTCAAAATCCACTATATGTTCTCTCTTACTTAACAGGTGTATCCAAGGTTTAGGACGTCAACCACACACTTATAGTCTGAGCTGCCATTCTCCGTACCCTCAAAGAAAATTTGGTCATGGCTCAAAATCACATGAAGCAACAAGTAGATCAAGGTCGCTCAAAACATCAATTTGTTGAAGGGGACCAGGTGTTTCTTCGACTGCAACCATATAATCAAACTTCACTCAAGGTTGAATACTATTAGAAACTTGCTCCCAATTTTTATGGTCCTTATAAAATTCTCAAGCGTGTGGGACTTGTGGCCTACCAATTAGCTCTCCCTAGTCACTCTAAGCTCCATACCGCTTTTCATTTCTCTAACTTAAAGAAAGTGTTTGGACCTAAGTGTTAGAATCAAACCAGTCTTCCTGAATTAGATGAAGAAGGCTCCATTTGGTTCCAACCCCAAGAAGTATTGGACCACCGCAAGCGTTGTCTCTGTTAGCACACCATCAAGGAAGTTTTATTTCAATGGAAGTATACATCACCAGAAGATGCCACATGGGAGCCGACTACCATTCTACAATAATTTCCCCATCTCAAGCCTTGAGAATAAGGTTATTTTTCAAGAGGGAGAGTGTAAGGCATTTTGTGATACCCATTGAGCGTGCACTCCTTGGGAAGATTCAGTGACGAGTTAGACGAAGAGCACAAGGAGGATGTGATTGGTTTGGAAAGAACTTGTCTTATGGGTGTGGGAAGGAGCACCTTGGGGCACCATGGTGAAGTGTGAGCCCAAGAGGGCACACACCCTTCTTCCCTTGCGATGGACGATGAAGACTTGGGTTGAGTTTGAGCAAGGATAGGGAAACTTAGGTGCATACCCAAGGAGTAGACTCATATGCCCTTAGCAACATGGGTGCACCAGAGAGGTTGGATGACCCCATCGACACACCCATGGAGAGTCACAATGATCGACAAAAGGAAGAGCACAAGGCAAGGGGTGTGCACCCAAAAATGGGGAGTGTTGGTCCAAGAGATGCGACAGTTAATGTGTGGACGAGCTTGTTTGGGTGCATCGGGTCCACAAAGGGGCGTGACAGTTCATTTGAGTGTGATGATTCATGAAGGGGAACAACACACCCAAAGGACATGATGATTCATGAAGGGGAACGACACACCCAAAGGACCTGATGTTTCACATTAATAACCCTTGGAGTCCATATAAGAGCATATGACACACAACCAAAGGTACAAGGAGATGAACAAGGCAAGAGACATGAAGTAGTCTGAGGCTAGGTGCATAAGTGGACTGCACCACAAGATGAAGCAAGGAGGATCAACGAAGGAAGTCTTGGTGCAACAGATCTACAAGTTTGGACAATTTTGTTGCATGAGGAAGAGTCACGAGACTATACCCATCTATGTAACTAGAACAATAGTGTTGTCTTTGTAATGCATTGTTTATGTTTCACAATATAATAAACAAAGCCAGGTAGTAGGAACTATTGGTGTTGCCCACACTATATTTGTGTCTCTTGTGTTTCACATGTTTTTTGTTGTATATCAGAATGACTAAGTGTTAAAGAATGTTAACAAATGTCTAAGTATACAACTAAGTTGCATAGAGTAAGAGTGTGACCCATCCATAGCCTAGAATAAAGTATGGGTATGCTCTAAGTGAAGAGGCATAATTTGGGTGAAGTATCCTTGTTGGGTCATGCTGCCAAGTGAGAACCATTGTGATGTCACACATTCATGAGATTCCAAGGTTAGACTTGGGCTTGACTCTTGGGGGTGTGACACATGGTATCAGAGTAGTTTCACAATGAAGATATTTGCAAAGACACAACACACAATATGCCAAGCTTTGTATAGTTCGGGAGTGGGACGACCTAGGTTGGGGTGACTCTTGGACATAGGTGGATGAATTCGTACGATGGGAACAGGTCGCAGATGACGCAAGGCAGGTCGAGTCAAGTGTCTCACCGTGACATGAGGCGGAAGATACTTGGTTTGTGCAACGAACCAGGATCTACAGGGACTTGCAACGAAGCACCTTGGAACCAAGAGGTGGACCAAGGGGACCTCCCACACAGTCTATAGAAGATGAGCACAATGAAAGTATATTGTATTGTGATTATGTTTGTATTTTTTACTTAACACAAAAAGAGTGGCAAGGCTCAGTTTGTAGCGAGCTACAAAGGATTGGTGCATTAGGTGCCTTGGGAGGAAACCTTGGCAACCAAGAGCATCAATTATGTTTTGTGGATGTGGTTATCAACGAAAGAACAATGCAAGCTCTGGTTGACTCAAGAGCCTCGCATAACATTCTGAATACTAAGGTAGTGAAGGAGTTGGGACTTAGAGTCTCTCTGAGTGGAGCTTTGGTGAAGGCAGTAAACTCTAAGGAAAATGTAGCAGCTGGTGTTTCCTCCTCAGTTCACATTCAACTTGACAAGTGGGAAGGTCGAGCTAACTTCACAGTGATGCCTATGGATGACTTTGAGGTGATTCTTGGGCATGAGTTCCTAAGGAGGATGCATTTGGTCCTAATTCCATGGATGGACAAGTTGGTTATATTTGGTGAACATAAGGCTTGGGTTGTGCACACAACCACAAGGAAGCCTGACGGAAAGGTGCATCTTGTGTCTGCACTAAGTATGAAGAGAACAAGAATGTATCACATATTTATGCAGCAGTTGTTGGGGAAGTTCAAGAGGATGGAGTGGGGACACATGTTCCACCTGAACTCACGAACTTGTTCGGTGACTTTGTAGACAAAATGTCAGATGAGTTGCCAAAAGTTCTCCCACTGTGATGTACTATTGACCACTATATAAAGATCGATCCAGGGCTATAACCACCGACAAGAGCTCCGTACCAATTGTATGAACTTGAGTTGGAAGAGTTGAAGTGACAATTGACACAATTGATCGATGCGGGCTTCATTTTTCCATCTAGGTCACCGTATGGCGCCCTGTTTCTCTTCCAGAAGAAGGACACTTCAGAGCTAAGGATGTGTTTGGATTATCGAGCATTGAACAAACAATATGCGAAGAACTGATACACATTGCCTTTAGTTGTTGATTGCTTTGACAAGTTAGCTAAGGCCAAAGACTTTTCAAAGCTTGACTTGCGATAAGGGTATTATTAAGTGTTGATTAGAGATGGAGATGAGGCGAAGACAACCATGGTGACAAGGTATAGGGGCTATGAGTTCCTAGTGATGTATTTTGGGTTGTGAAATGCCCTTGCAACCTTGAACATTGATGAATGACGTGTTGCGACCATTTTTGGACAAGTTCATTGTGGTGTATTTGGATGACATTTTAGTGTACATAGAAAGTATGGAGGAGCATAAGAAACATTTGGAAAAGGTCTTTGAGGCACTGCAACAGAACTAGTTGTTCTTGAAGAAGTCTAAGTGTGTTTTTAGGCAGACCGAGATACCGTTCTTGGGGCATTGGATTGGCCAATGATGAATTCGCATGGACCCTGTGAAGGTCAATGCAATCGAAGGCTGGGAAGAGCCACATACAGTTCATGATGTGAGAGTCTTCCTTGGATTAGCCAACTACTATCACAAGTTCGTAGAGGGCTACTCCAATATTGTTGCACCGTCGACTGACTTGTTGAAAAAGGAGAAATCATAGAACTAGACAAAGAGGAGCAAGTCTATGTTTGGAGAGATAAAACACAAAATTGTCACCGCTTCCGAGACTTCGATCCATCATTTGAACTGCAAATGGATGCATTGGACTTTGCCATTGAATGGGTTTTGATGCAAGAGGGACATCCAATTTCCTTTGAGAGTAGAAAGCTCGATGATCACAAATGGAGATATGATCCAGATTTATGAGAAAAATGAAATGAAACACAGATCTATAACATTAACACAAATATACATAGAACAATAACATAGATACAACGAAACTTAACTTTTATTCAATAAAGAAATCTGTTGAAACTGTAAAATACATAATGAAACAATCTTACTCGAATGGTGGTAGCTAATCTCTGAGAAGAGATGTGGCTGCTACGCGCACTCATCTAAGCCTATTACAATGAGGCCTACATGTTTTTTTTAGCATCAACAAGTAATAAAAAAACCCTAAACATCCAAAAACCTAAACCTAGGAGATGAAGCGCCAAAGTTCATGTGGGACCTGATGGGGTAAGTTGGTACATCAACTTCTCGAGGTCGTAATTTTTGCATACGATCTTCGTTTTAGGCGCACGATAGCCCATTGGAAAGGTCTATATGAGAAATACACATTATGTCATCACACTCTTACTCTGTCTATGGTGTGACTGTGGCGGGCCCATAAAACGTTGTTTAGGGCCTCAAAACGACCCCATAAGTTTAGGACCCAAAAGGCTAGAAAAAA
>JASDQU010738677.1:252141-266894 GCA_032191745.1 Picea mariana
CCGCTTTGAAAACACGATAAAGTTGAAGCTTTTGTTGGCGAGTACCCTTGACCTGTGCATCCACGATATAATCAGTGGATGCATTTTCCATGCAATCAGGGTTGATCTCTATCAGTGTTAATTGTTCTGCTATCTCTGAGGTGTCCAATAATGGTGGAAAGTATGGCCTAAGGAGATCCACATTAAACATTGGATGCAAGAGAGGGATTGGGGGAATGTTGAGCTCAAAAGCATCTTCACCCATATCCTTGCTGATAGTGTAAGGTCCATAGCGAAGTGGACGAAGCTTTCAATGGGGTCTTGTAAGGCATTCTTTCTACAAATGAAACCAAACTTTATCGCCCACCTGAAACTTGTGGGCAACTTGGTGTTGATCATGGCACTGCTTTTACTTGGCATTGGACTTCTGCAAAATATCCTAAACCTGTTGGTGGATGTGTTGGATTCATTCAATGAACCAGGTGGATTTTTTGACTTCGGTTTGAGCATGGGACGATTCTTCTTGTGTGGATGCAAGGGGAAATGCAACATCCATGGGACCCAATGATTGAAATCCCAACCCCACCTAAAAGGGGTTGTGGTCGATTGAGCTATGTATGGCTCTATTGTAACTATGATGAACAGAGTGAAGAATCTCATCCCATGTGCGTGGATGCTTCCAATTGTACATGCACAAGATATGCACGATCATCCTGTTGACGACCTCGATTTGGCCATCCGTTTGGGGGTGGAAGGTCGTGGATTTGGTGAGCTTGGTGTACAACCATGACCAACGACTTGACCATAATGTGTTGAGGAACTGGCTGTCCCAATCTGAGATGATGGTATATGGTATCCCAAAATGTACCCACACTCGTTTGAAGAAGAGCTTGGCAGTGGCCTTCGCTGTGATGCTCTTCTTGCAGGCGACCAGAATCGCCATCTCGGAAAATCGATCAACAACCATGAAAACACTGGCATTTCCCTGCTTGGTTGAAGAAAGACCCGACATGTAGTCCATCGAGATGGATTCCCAGGGCCTATTGGGATTAGGCAGAGGCGTGTACATGCCTTATTTCTTAATGATTGATTTGGCAATTGCGTAGACCATGTAGGATATGATATACTTGCTGACATCCTGTTGAATTTTTGGCCAATAGAAATGTTGCTACAATACCGCCACTATATTTTCTACGCTGAAGTGTCCTGCCCCCCAACTGTAGTGAGCTTCCCAAATAATCTTCACTCACTCACTTGATGGGACGCAGAGATGGCCCATATGACACAACAACCTGTCCTAAAGATGGAAATCAATGACAACTATGTTTGTGCCAAAGATATGGTAGGTAGTGGTGAAGTCAGGATCTTTCTCATAGAGTTGGGGCCATCCGAAGGTCTGATGTCCACAAGAGTGTAGCACCATGGTTAATGCTGCAACTGGAGGTCGAATGAGGCAGTCATCGATGCAGTTGGTGCTCCTTGTCTTATATTTGATGTTGAGATGGAACTGTTGTAAGTATGTGGACCACTTCTGATGGCGGTCATTCTACAATTTTCCTTGTCTCCACATGAACTGCAGAGGCTTATGATCAGTGTGGATGAATGTCTCCTTCCCGAGGATGTAATGCCTCCACTGGTGGTAGGCTTGTACAATGGAGTACATTTCTTTTTCCTAAGTGGGGTAATTACAGACGGTATCTGATAGCATCTCACTATGATAGGCCACGTGATGTCTATGTTGAGTGAGAACTATGCCCACAACATAGTCTGAAGCATCTATCTCAATCTCAAAAGGTTGTTGTAGGTCGAGTAATGAGAGCACTGGGGTTGAGCACAAGCACTGCTTCAAATTATCTAACACTTTTTGTTGCAACTAGCCCCACACGAATTTTTCCTTGCCACCACCCTTGGTCACTTGGCTAAGGGCCCATGCAATGTGGGAGAATCCCAACACAAATCTATGATAGAAATTGGCAAGGCCTAAGAATCTCTGAAGCTTAGTGAGTGTGGTCACGGTTGGCCAATCACGGATGACCTAGATCTTGAATGGATCGACATGCACCCCATGCTCATCAACAATGTAGCCTAGATAATGGACCATGTTCATGCTAAAGGATAATTTTTCCAAATTTGCATATAACTTGTGTTGCCGTAGAGTTTTCATGACCTGTCGAATATGATGCAAGTGTTCCACCCAACTCTTGTTGAAGATGAGGATGTCATCCAAATATACCACCACAAAAGAATTGGTGAAATGCCAGAAGATATCATGCATCATCCTCCTGGAATTTTTTGGGAAATTTACGAAGCCAAAGGGCATGACCAACAATTCGAAAAGACCTTCTTTGGACTTGAAGGCAGTATTCCATACATCAGTTTGATCCATTGGGACCTGGTGGTAGCCAGAATTTAGATCAATCTTACTGAAGTATTTGGCCCCCTTGAGCGGGTCAAGGAGATCATCAGAGATCGTCAATTCGGGGAATTGGGTACCAGTTCTTGACTATGATTTTATTGAGGGCTCGATAATCAATGCAAAGTCGTTAGGTCCTATGTTTCTTCTGCACAAGCATGATTGGGCTTCCACAAGGTGATGACCTTGGTTAGATGTGCCCCTTTTCGAGAAGCTCTTATATATGGCGCTTGATTTCCTCATTTTCTGACAAAGAGCGACGATAGACCGACCCATTAGGTAGCGGTGCGTCGGGGGTCAGATCGATTGAGTGCTTGACTTGACAATGCAGAGGTGCCCCAGTGGGTGAAGAGAAGATGTCTTTGTATTCTTCCATGATCTTATCCACTTGATTTTGCTATGTGGAGAGACCTATCGTGGAGGCCATGGATGTCGTTGCAACCTTCCGCTCACTTTGAGCATGAACCATGAAGAAGAAAAACTTCCCATTCTAAGAGATGATCTTCTTGCATTGCTTGGCAGAGATCAAGGAAATAATAGTAGGTGGGACTACCTTGGGTATCCTGTATAATTTCGTGTCCAAAGTAATAACAACACTATGAGGCCTAGACTCATATACAACATGACATTTCCATAAATAAGGTTGGCCCAAAAGAACATCACAAATTTCAAGGGGGGCGACATCACATAATACCTCATCTTTGAAGGGCTTGATATCGTAGGGCATGTGGCATTGTTAGCTGATGTGGAGATCACTCCCTTGGCGGATCCATCCGATGGTGTATGTCTGTGGGTGTGGTGTTGTTGGCAGAGCCCACCTCTTGACAACCTCTGCTGAGATGAGGTTCTTTTGACTACCGCTATCAACGATGAAGTGTAGCGGAGTACCCTTCACCCACATATGTGAATGAAAGAGGCGCTCACCTTCCTCTAGTTCATCAGGTTCATCGGGATGGACCTTGGTGGTAGCAATGATGGCACTAGGTTCTACGTCAATGATCCATCACCCTTTTTCTGGTTACAAATTAGAGTCAGAGCCCGCATCTGATTCAAAGGCTTTCACCTTGGCCACCAATGACTGCTTTGAATGACATTCAACGGTGTTATGCCAGGGGCTCTTATGGAACTCACACCAATTTCTGATGTATTTCTTTGTCTTCCCATTGTACTTATACGTTTACAGTTTCGATGGGTTGTCCTGAGGCTGTCCATCCTTGCTCTGACCTTTGTTCTGCAAGTTGGGGCCACCTTTGCCCTGCTTCTGCTGTGAGCGGTTCACAGACCCAAACTGTCGTGTCTTTTGTTTAAGCTTCTTTTCGATTTTGATAGCATATTGATAGGCCACGCCCAAGGATGAGATGTATAGAAACTCCATTTATGTCTGGATGTATCTATGCAGACCACCGCGGTACTTGAGCACCAGATGTCACTCAGAGTATTTGATACCCAGCTTAGTGTGCAAGGTATGGAAGACATTAGTGAAGTTTGGCACTGTTTGGTCCCTTTCCTGCCGCACTGTGGTCCATCTTGTATATAAATCATCATAACTTCCAAAAAGGTAGTAATGTTCCTTAATAACATCCCTGAAAGAACCCCAAGTGGGTGTGACTAAAAATAATGTAGATCCTTTTGTTTCCTTTTGCTCACAGAAATTCTCCCACCAATCTTTGACATGGGGGATGGCCTTAAGGAGCACAAATGTAATCGTTTCTCTATCGAAAAAGTTATGGACAGAAAAATACCCTTCTAGAAGGTTTAACCATTTGCCTACAACATCCACATCTATTTGACCTTCAAATATAGGAATATCAAAATTGATTTGTACCTTGAATGGGTCGGCGCCTCTACTCAAGGAAGATGCATCACCTGTTGGCAGTCATTGAAGGATTTGTGCAAAGTTATCCATCATCTTATTCCTCTATCGTGCGAGGGATTCCTCAATAAATAGTTTAAAGGGATCTCCTGCCCTATCATCTCTCTTTTCTTCCCCCATGGGTGGCCATCAGGTTCGGCGAGCCCAATCTTGCAAAGGCTCAACTGGTTCGAGTCCCAACTGCTTATACCCTGACCTAGTTGGGGACATGCACAGAGAAAGAAATGAAGAGTAGACCACTCTGATACCACTGATCCAGATCTATGAGCAAAACAAAATTAAACATAAATCTATAACATTAACACAGATATACAAAGAACAATAACAGAGATACAACAAAACTTAACTTCTATTCAATAAAGAAATCTATTGAAACTGTAAGATGTAGAATGAAACAATCTTTCTCAAATGGTGGTAGCTAATCTCTGAGAAGAGATGTGGTGGCTATGCGCATTCATCTAAGCCCATTACAATGATGCCTCCAGGCATTTTTTAGCATCAACAAGTAATCATAAAACTTTAGACATCCAAAAACCTAACCCTAGGAGATGAAGTGCCAAAAGTCATGTGGGCCCTGATGGGGTAAGTTGGTACATCAACTTCCTGGGGTCGTAACTTTTGCATACGATCTTCATTTTAGGCGCACGAGAGCCCGTTGGAAAGGTCTATCCCCGTCACACTTTGACTTTGATTATGATGTGACTATGGTGGGCCCATAAAATGTTGTTTAGGGCCTCAAAATGGCCCCAAAAGTTTAGGACCCGAAAGGCTAGAAAAAAAATGCCACGATGAAAACTGTATGTGATCCAGTTGGAAGAGGTAGGTGGCCAATAATATCCACCTAGATAAGGATACCCCTTTTATGATAAGGAGATGACTATAGTAGTACATTGTTTTCAGACTTGGAGACACTACTTATGGGGCAAGTCGTTTGTTGTAAAGACAGACAATATTGCGAAAAGTTACTTCGCGATGCAGACGAAGTTGTCACCCAAGCAGGCAAGGTGGCAAGACTTCCTCACAGATTTTGACATGACCATTGAGTATAGTTTGGGTAGGCTAAACGTTGTCAAGGATGCCTTGACCAGAAAGGTACAACTTTAATACCTAGAGGAGGAGGACGAGTTGCCTACATCAAGGGGTAGTCAAATTCATATATTGGAAGAGTTGCACAAAAATATCAAAGAAGGCTTAGAGCATGATCACACAACGAGAACATCATGAAGGAGGTGATGGATGAAAAAGCATAGAAGTTTTGGCTGGACGATGAACTATCATACTTTGGGGAATGAATCTGTGTCCCTAAGTCGTCCAACCTTATGAGGCAACTCATGAAGGAATGTCACAACTCACCCTGGGTTGACCACCCAGCATAACGAAGAACATTGGCATTTTTGGAGCAAGGATACTTTTGAGAGAAGATGAAGTAGAACATGGAGGAGTATACTCACACTTTCCTTATATGTTAGTAGGATAAGACATACACCATAATGAGAGCTGGATTGTTGCAACCTTTACAGACTCCAGAGAGACCATGGGCGAGTGTCTTGATGGACTTCATCACACTGCTTCCGACAATGCAGGGATACAACGAGATTTTGGTCATGGTGGATTGATTCTCCAAGTATTCCATCTTGATTGTGACAAAGATGCCTTGCAATGCAGAAGAAGTTGTGAAGTTGTTTTCAAGCACATAATGAAGTATTGGGGTCTTCCTTTGAACATTGTGACAGATAGGGATGTAAGGTTCACGAGTAAGTTTTGGACAACATTGTTCAAGTTTCTAGGGACAAAGTCGTTGAAGAGTTCAACCTACCATCCATAGAAAGATGGGTAGACCGAAAGAATCAACACACTTCTAGAGGACTACTTATGGCACTATGTACATGAAGATTAGATGAATTGGCCAGACTTGTTCGATGCTGCCAAGTTTAGCTACAACCTGCAAAAGATTTCAGTGGCATGCTACAATTCATTTAAGTTGACGAACAAACATCAACCTGCAACTCCTCATTTTGTGACACATGGCTACTGTGGAATGAATCCATCAATCATGGGTTTCGTGAAGAGTTGGTAGGATCAGTTGGATATAGCTCACACACACTTGACTAATGTAATAAACAGAATGAAGCAGTGGGAAGATGACAACATGTGTGATGCATAATTCCAAGTAGGAGAGTTTGTCTCACTCAAGATGAGCATAGATCAATTCCCACCACCTAAAGGGATGGATCCATCTCTTGTGCAAAGGTATGAGGGATCGTTCAAAGTTCTTGAGAAGATTGGAAATGTAAAATACAGATTAGAGTTGTCGTTTGACATGCGACATATTCATCTTTTCTTCCACATTAGCCAATTGAAGTCGTGCCAAAGAGACCTTGATGACCCAAGTTGAGTTGATCCATCCAAAGCATAAGCCATGGTTGCAGAAAAGCCAGAGTTGGAGGTAGAGAAGATTTTGGCACATTGCATCTTGGGGTAGGGAAAAGGTTGAGTGCATGAGTGCTTCATCCATTAGAATGATAAACCCAATGAAGATGACAATTGGGAGATATATGAGTCCTTATAGAACTACGAGGACATGATTTGGGAGTTTGAAAGAGGTCGCTACGGATCACAAGTGGTGTGGAAGTTACCAGGACGAAAACAAGTCTAGTGGTGGGGGATTTAAGGTCTTCCATGATACCCATCAAGTGCATGCACTCCTTGGGTAGATTCAATGACGATTCAGACAAAGAGCACAAGGAGGATGTGATCGACTGGGCAATAAATTGTCTTATGGGTGTAGGCAGAAGCACCTTAGGGTACGACGATGACATGTGAGCCCCAATGAACAAAGGTGTCACCATCCTTCCCTGCATCGAAATTCCTAAAGTTGTAGCACAACTTGGACAAGATGATCCAATGCGATAATAACACAGTTTTTGACCTATGGTATACAAAGATGATTCATGCAATGAAGAAATCCTTCTACATACTACATAATTTCATTAATAGGTATGATGATTATCTCCAATTTGAATGTGCTTTTCATAATATTTTCATCAACCCATGCCCAACTTCATAGATTCCCATGAAGATCCTCCCATTGTATTACCAAGGAGGATATTTGAAACATCCTCATAGAGTGGCCAAAAGAACTTCAACCCACACCAGATGATGATGTAGAGAAATTGGAAACAAGGACTAAGAGGAGACATGGGCGAAAAAATGTAGAGACATTCCAACAAAAAGGTAAGGAACCACTAGTGAATAAAAATAGGTAGAGGTAGCTCAGTGGAAAGGGAAAGTACTAGTGGGTCAGTGGAAGCACACATAGGCAACCAAAGAGGCAAGAAAATGACAAGGACCAAGGAGGAACCAGGTGAAAGTGATCACTAATAAGAATCCACTCACAAAAAGAAGGCGTTCACCGATTGAGCCAAGCCCAAGTACCGAGTCTAGTGAACAAGAGCACACACCTAGTCTGTCCTAGCATACCAAGATTGTGTCTGTCGAATAGGAGGCCCCTATTCAAACTCCTATGTAGTCTACCATGCACACATTATGGACTGGCCAGATGGGTGAACATAAAATTGACATCAATTCCCCAAGGCAAGAGCAAGGGAAAACCATTGCACCAGTTCAGAGCATTGTTAAGGTGTTCCAAGGAAATTTGGACATGTAGTAGATGCTTAATAGAGATTCTTCACATAAGTTTGATGAGATATTCCATACGCTTGATCTCGTTCCAACAATCTGACCCACATCCGAAGAGAAAAGGGTCACTGGAAGCATTATTGGCACAACATCATCGCGTAGCAATACCTAGAAGAGAGTGTTTCAGTTCAACCCGTCAGCCATCACAATCATGGAGCCATCCACTAGCTCAAAACCTCAACTATTACCTTATGCTAAGTAGAGTTGGTGTAGGTGTCAATTTTCACATGCAACTCTATGTGACTAATTTCAGATGTGAAAATTGTTTCCTAGTGATCTAACTATCACTGAAAAAATTTACACCGAAATTATTGACTGAAAATATATGCAGCGAAAACACAAAGATCAACGATGAATAATCAATATACACGAGACACAATTTCATTTCTGTAATCTTGTTAACATCATAAATCTTGAGGGTAAAACCAACCCTCCGAGCCAATACAATATCACCAAAAATATGAGGACAACCTTGTCTTCCAAAGTCACCAAAACTGAGGACAACTTTGTTCTCCAATGACCATACAAATTAAAAAACCAAACCTCAACAATATCCCTGGGAATCTCCTTTGCACACGAATCTATTGTAGACCACCTATATGACCTGATGATGTCACCTATGATCCTGTATGGATCTATACATGCCCATAAACACATATACATGATTCATCAACTGGAAACCCACTGACATACATTATTTCTCCATTGCAAGTCGCGTATACCCTATACACAATTCATTCATCCGCAACCCACGTATATACACGCTTCGTCCTTTTTCAAATCACATATGGTATGAAAAATTTGCTCACATGTGTGACCTTCTCCACTCCTCTCTCTTGGGCCATATTCGCCACCTTGTAGACTTCCCCTTTGCTAAGATCACCAATCCTCTTAGCACAAGTGCAGACTCACTTATGCTAGCTCCATCATGTCTCCACACACTCTACATGATATGTAATGTCACAATGACCTCTCTTCTTAATATACAAGTCCTAGGGTCAACATAGAAGCCCCTCCACAAGTCAACATAAAATTAGGCTTTCCTTGTGGGTGTGAAGCCCCAACACAAGCCCACAAAGCCAATCATCAAACCCATGAAGACCCCACTCAAATCCAAGGCAGTTTTCACCAAATAGAAAGTGTGATGTGGTGACCACAACGATTCCCACATGCCCAACACCTAGGGCCATGTGAGAATACCTACTCGAAGCTACAAAAAACAACATTAAATACCTTCAAAGAAATTACAAACATATATGGAAAATATCATGAATGAATTGTGGGACATGCAAAACACACTTGGTCAATCCTATATCGAGATATAATAGAAGCATGAACAAGAGATCACCGTGCATTGGGTAACCTAACAAAATCATGCCCAGGAGATAGCGGCACACAAAGAGACCAAATAACTCCATGAGCAGAGGTTACTGCACACACATTATTGATCAGTGTAGTGGAGAAAATCTACGTTCAAGTCCCCAATACAACTGTAGAAACGTTAGACCTCTTGGCACCAAGCAAACTTAGTAAAGTGAAGGAGAGGGTCAAATACCTATAGGAACATAACATATAACTTTAGGAAAAGTTGAAGCATAATCCTCAATCAGAACAAGAGGAGTTCTAGCAATATATTACTGCTACACAAAAGGAATTACACTAGGGACAAGCGCGCATAGCCAATTTATCGGGAGTAGTCGACTACAACTTCAAGCTTTAGACAAACCTCTAGAATGCCCTTGAAATTAATTCCATTGAAGATCATATTCACGCAATTGAGGTATAAATCAATGAGAATAAGCAGACACTATCCTCCTTACTGTTGACAAAATGACAGGAAGCAGTGGCAACAATTGCTAGCCTCCTTCGAGAGATTGTGTCTACCCACATGAACCAACATAAGTTGTTAGAAATTTTGATCGACACAGTGGAGAAGGCCTAGCAACACTACTAAAAACTCACAGATGCACATACAAGGGAAGCCCCAATGGTAGAACTGGGTGTATGGATCAAACCTACCACTGAGACGATCACAGCTTGTGATGTCAAAGATTTTTGTAAAACTATGATGAGGTCGAAGGACACTTTAAATACTTCATTGTGGAACTCATGAAGACAATGCCATCCATCGCCTCTATCACACCATAAGCAATGTCATTGGCTTAAGGACAAGCCAACTAATAGTTTTGGGGGCTTGTTGGCGCCCTAAGGTTTTGGTAAGAATATGTGTGTGCCACAAGTTAGCATTGCGTGTGTGCAGAATAGTTTGCACTGCACGGTGCGAAGTTTTATATCATGTGCCAACCAATTATCTACTGCATGTGCCAACCAATTGTGTACTACATGCAAGGACTTGGAGAGATCACATGCATGCCAAATCCTTGAATATCTTCAGTAATGATTGTAACTGTTTTTGTAACAACTCCACTTGTCATGGTTGAGGTTGTGGGTGAGATGGAAAGGTTGTTATGATTGGGATGATTTGGTAGACATAAGAGGAATTCATGTGGATATGTAAGGGTTGGGTTTTTAGTTAACAAATATTTCATTGTTATGCTAGTTGTAGATTAGTTAAAGCTTCAGTTATGATTTATGGTAGTTCTTGTTATGTTTTGTTTTTCACTAGTTGTTCAAAGATGTGATGTGAATATGAGAGAGAAACTAGATCGAGATCTAAGCATATTTCCAATCTTTGTTTCACTCTAAATGCGTTCTAAGTAGGCTTCGACCCTCTATGTAATGCAATATATTTTAACTATGTTGAGGTTAATGAATGAAGCATGAAGTATCATTGTCTCTATATATCATGGATTCTAGTCTGAATGTATGTCTGATATGTAGTATTATGCACAACACTTATGTGGATGTTATGAATGAATGAGAAATTAGTGCATGGATTTGAGTTGGATGTTTGATGGCTATATTGTTCCTTCATGACTTGCATGAAACTTACATTCTCTATGATTCTCATGGCATCTCGAGTGATACCTTCTTAAGTCCTTAAAGATTGAATATGCCGACACTTATGGGGTATTTTTTGGTAAATCCTTTCGAACCCTAGGTCTAGAACCTTGAGCCAACATTCTTTCTCTTAAGAGCTTGTGGAATTTTTGTAACGGTGGAATATCCTGTACATGCAAACTCATTATTGAATAAGGATCCTATAAAATTCAATGCACAATTATTCAAATGCATGTGCAAAGGTAGTGTATATTCTATTAGTTTTAAAAAAAATCTATACCTATTATAAACAACAATTGAGAACTTGGTGAACTTGGAATGATATGGAATGTAATGAATAAAAAATTTGATTTTATCACTTTTGTTTCCCCTACATTTGAGCCAAAACCACAATCATTATGTGTTTTCATTCTTAAAATAATGTTTGGTAATCATGTAACATTTTAACATAAAACATAATATTGAAGGTTTTATTTAAGTAATTGGTGTACTTGTTTACACTATCACACAAGTGTGTTTGTTTATACTATACATAATGGTGCATTTGTTCATAATATACACACCAATGCACTAGATTTTGATGTGCACTGAAAAATACCTATTCTAAATCCTTCACGAAGAACTAATTGTGGAGGTTTGCACTTTTATTTTCGTTGAAAACTAATCCTATGGTGTGATTAAAGTAATATAGTACATCAATGCACTTAATTATTATAATAGGTGAATCATGTATCAATTTTTTTTTTTTAAATGAATTAAATTACATAAATACAATTGAAAAATAAATTAGGCATTTTTCTTCAATGCACCAAAAAATCAAACTGAAAAAAAGAAGAAGAATATAAATCTCATTTTATAAAAGTGAGTTAAACAAAACCCTAAACCCTAATCCATTGTTGTTCCAAAATTTAGAGGGGAGACTTGTGAAAGGGAGACCTACCAAGTAAGAGATATGAGTGGACAATTTTTTTTTTTTTTGAAAAGTGGAATTTGTAAGGGTTACCATAGGTTGCATACAAATCTACAAAGGAGAAATTTTGTGTAGATAACTTTGTTCTCTTCATCTCAACAAATTTCCCCTCAATTGATTCAAAAATTCCTATTCATATTTATAGTGCATTTCAATAAAATAAAAGGGTTTTAGATTTACCTTCAATATTTCCCCTCAATTGATTCAAAAATTCCTATTCATATTTATAATGCATTTCAATAAAATAGAAAAGTTTTAAATTTACCTTTAATATTGTAAACCCTAGCTTTGTTGTTGCTTCCCTTTTGTTTTATCTTACTACAAATACTAGTTGTTAGGGTTTAATTTCTTTATCCTTTTGATAATGATATTTGGTTTTTGGGGATTTTGAACATTTATTAGCCTCAACAGATATTTTGATGTAAATAATATTTTAATGTATTGGCATCCCTCATTACATTGGATCCCAAAACATGTGCCCATCAAATTAAAATATATTTTCAAGTTGTGTGGTGCACATTATATATTAATATGCACTATTGCAATTCATGTTGTAGAGTGCATCACTTGGCCTTGCCAACTTTTTTTTATATTGTACAAGGTTTGTGGTGTGTATTGTATAGTATACATAATTGTTGTGTTTATTATTATAGAGCACATTGTTGAGCATGAAATTCTATAAATAAAACAATGTGTAATAGTTTTACGTAGTTGCATAATGGAATATGTGGTAATCCATATATAATTAATACATCGATGTGTATAACTGTATAAGACACACTAGTACATATTATTGTATAATGCATAATAATTATCTCAAAAATAGTTTTAGGTTGAAATTCTCTACTTATTTTGTAAAATATATTTCATAATTTTGTTATTTCATTATGTAATATTTTTATTGATAGAAAATGGATGATATAAGATTAAAGAAAAAAACTTACAACATTGAGTGCAAGGGAAGCACCTCCCAACAAGAGAATAGGACAAGTTATTTGAATTTTTAATTCAAAAGTAATATATTTGAGCTATAAATACATTTAAATGATACCGTCTAACATGTGTCATGTAGATCTGGGTGACTGGTGCGAGTGGGGTTCCATAAACACATGAGGAAAAATAGAATGTTCCTATGCATGGAGTTTGGGAACTCTTTATATTAACCTAGTTGAGGCTTATGCTCTCTTGCAAGAGCTCTGTTTCACTACTTCTCTAAATATTCAAAGCTTGACTATGGTCGGGGATTCAAAGAATGTCATTTAGTGTATGGTCTTGGGCATAAATCCTATGGATTATAAATTAGCATCGATGTTTACTATAATTCGACAAGCCTCATTATGTATCTTGAAAGTGAGATTTTTTCATGTGCTCCGTGATAACAACTCAAGAGCATATTGTTACGACAACAAGGACACTCAAGAAAAGGATGGGACCACAATTCTAAATGGTAAGATATATTTTCAACCAATTCCATGAAGGCAATCACTATCATTTCAAATGGCCACTTGGCTCTCAATAGTTAGTACATCTCTTGTTTTATAAACTATGGGGTGATGTGATAGATTTCATATCATCCCCCCTTGAACCACCTCAATGCAAATTAGGAAATTGCATGGATCTGCAACAATTATGGTCCATTAAGCCTCGACTCAAATGGACGAGGTGGGATTAATAACATGGATTCACCTATGGATATTCGTGGATTTTGTTTTGTCGACCTTTCGCTCTAGCTTATGAGAGATGGGTTGGAATTTGATTCATTGACACTCTTGTATATGGTGTGGATCTTGTCTTAGTGATTATGGCATTAGGGTTTGGAGGAATTCAAAATCCACGACCTCTTATCTTTGTTTTTATAGGGTAATCAACATCTCCCATGCATTTATAGGTTACATTTCCTAGTCCTAGGAGCTTTCTCTGTTACTAGTTATGATTTTTTGGTGGTTTCTTGTTTCTATAGGGTGATATTAGATGTAAGACTTTTCGGTCTCAGCTTTGGTGCCCTAGTTTGGCTTCTTGAAAGTCACTTAGACTTTATTTTTGGGTAATTTCCCCTTGGTCTTCTCCTTTTTTGAATCTCATGTAGGAGGGGGTATTTGTCCCTGCGAACCCCCTCCCTCAAGCTAGTATCTAAATTTCCCATCTCTAGGTTTGGGGTCTTCCCTCTTCCCTTTCCCCAGCAGAATCTCCATAGTTGCATGTTTATCATGGTTTTCATGGACCCTCGAAATGGTATCCGTCATATTTGTTTAAGGTGGGATGGAAAAATCAAGGTCAATAATGCATGAATTCGAAGGCTCTCCAAATAATTACATGATTAGGAATCAAATGTTGCTACCCAACTGGAAATTTTCATGGGCATTTTGGTTCAACAAAATATGCATATTAGCAAATTGGAGAAGGAATGTGAGGCTTTATGCAATGTTATTTGGAAATTATCTCAAGGAAACCAAGTTGGCCCCTCTATGATACAATAAATTTTGGCATCCAATAAGAGCAAGGATGACTCAAGGCAATTTCTTCCAAGTTTGAATGCACAAGTCTAGGATATTGGCAAAGAATCAATGACTGAAGCAATAGATGAAGATGTTTTCAACCATACTCTCATTTAGTCATTTATGTTTTTAAGGATCATCAAGCTCTTAGGGAATTTTCCAAAGTTTACACAATCAAGTTTTTCTTGAAACTTTGTATGGAAATAGGCTTGAATTGGACTCATTTTGGTAGGATTCAAGCCCTTATTTCTTATACAGATACAAGCAACCCAAATTTGCATGTAATCTCATTGCAAGTTGCTACTGCAACCATTTTTCTTAATACAAATTATCCACAGTTCTTGTTAAAAAAAATGTGTCATG
>JASDQU010738677.1:294152-307805 GCA_032191745.1 Picea mariana
GCGGTGCAATGAATCTGTATTCTCCTGATTCGAATGTAATTTTTCGTGTCTTTAAGTTGATTATGGCCTGGTTATCAAATGCCCAATCCAATCCAAGCAATGCTGGATATGGTGTTGTGCCGTCCACTCTTTCAATTACTTCAAAGTATGCTTTAGTGTGCACTCCATCCAGGTCTACTGTTACTCCTTTCAACCTACCAATTGGTAGAACTTCGTGTTGGTTTGCTAGTTTCAGTTGAACAGGTGAATATCCTAATGTGGGCTCTCCCATACATTGCCATATCTTCTTTGGTAATACATTAACTTCAGATCCTAGATCCAGTATGATATCTCCCATGTTGAAATCTCCGATGTTGGCATTCAGTCTGAACTCCCTACTTGTTCTTCTCCTTGTATGTAGGTGATTGACGATTTTCTATTCTAGTTTTCCTTCTGTCTATATGCTACATTTTTCTAATATGTTTTGAAATATTTTGACAACGGATGGATCATTCAATAGTTTTACACATGATTGTAAAAAGCCTTTGATTGTACTTACTTGTCCCATCGACTACATTTCCTTAGTATGATCCAACAATGGAGGCATCTCGTATTCTGGTGCTTCCTTGCATAGTCAAAGTCGATGCGGTGTATTGCTTCAAGAATTCTTGTCTGGCTTGCTTAAATGTGTCCTTCTCGTTCTACGCATTGAACTGTCTCCTTGGTTCATCATTCTTCTTTACCCACTGATGTTGTACTGGTTCTTGTCAAGCTGCGTCGTTTCCTGTTTTAGCTCCTCCGCGCGTAAATTTGTCGATGTTCCGTCCTTCATCCCTTGCTTCGGCTGAAATCCACTGAACATTCTGGGTTTTGTGATTCCTCTTTTCCTGGATCTTTACTAATAGTGTCAGACATTGTTCCGTGTCATGGTCCGATGCTCGACAATACATACAAGTTGCTAGTGGAAGTGGACATTCTCTTGCATAATGTCCCAGTTTTTGATAGTTGTGACATACCACTGGTCCTCTACCTCTTCCAAATCCTCCTCTTGCTAATCCTCCACCTTTGTAGCCAGCTCGATCTTCTCTCGGCGTGTTTTACTGAGGTGCCTGATTGTACTGCGCGATATTATACTGAGGTTGCGTTGTGTTGTACTGTGGCTGCGTGGTATTATAGGGTTGCTGCACAATATTATACTATGGCTGCGCAATGTTGTATGGGGCTAGAACTTGGTTAAATTATGGTGCATCTTGCCTAGTCATTATTTTTGCTTGCACCCTATATGCATCTGATGTCCTTTCATGCATCAAATCCATAGTTCTACAATCTTTGTCATCGTGGCCCACTGACTTGCAAAAGTTACAATATGAACTATTTGGGACTGTCTGGTATTTTTGCAGCATTGGGAAATGAAATGGATTGTGGCCTGAATTCTTACAGATTTCGCACCATAGTCCTCCTGTTGGTAACGGATTTGGCATTCTTGCTGCCATATACTCTATGAATGTTGAACATTCGTTCTTGTGGTGTCCTTCCGTCTTGTAGGTGGTACACCAAACGACTTCTCGTTTGTCCTTACTTTTATTCTGGTTTAGCTGGGACGCCAAGTTCTTCAAATCCTCCTTCAGTTCTTCGATGGCTGGATCTGTCTGCTGATATTGATTTTCTTCCAGTTGTAGGGCTGCTTGCAGAGCCTCTGCTTGTGTCTAAAACTTCTGTTGTCGCAATGGGTATTTTAAGCGTGGTAATAGTGAATTGACAAACATATGCCTGTGCTGCATATCGATCATGAGATATTTCAACTTTCCTTTCAGTTGTTTGAATCTCTGGTCAATCTCCCATACAGATTCTCCTAGTTTCTATCTAATTTATATCATCTTGTTCATGTACTGATCTTCTAAATTTGTCTTCTGGAACTCGTTTATCAACAATTTCTTGATGTCTACAATCGTTCTGGTTGTCCCTGGTGGATTGTTTGTAGCTAAACTCATATACCAATCCAATGCATGATCCCTTAGTGTAATTGCTTGCTGTGCTAGTTTAGTATCTTCGTCTGTGATATGTTTTGCTTCCTAGATCTTCTCACAGATGAAAAAATGTTTTTCCAGGTTCTCCGACGCTTCTCCTTTGAATTCTGGTAACCTGATGGTGGGATTGTGTCCTGCCATCCTGAACGCTGAACTACTACCTCTGCGCAGTGTAGATACTTATAGTGCTTCCTAAACTGGCTCCTCTAGTTGTTCTGCCTTGTGTGGATTGACCGACTGTAATGGAATTTCATTATTCCACAGAGGTTGATCCATTCTTTGACAACTATCACATTTCTGGACCTGTTACTGACAATCTTTATGCATATTCAGCCACGACAAACCTGCATGAAGTATATTTTGTGTTGTCATGTCGCCTAAAAGTGGCCCCCAACTAGTCCTACATGTGCCTCGTTGATGATGTCTTCTATTTCATGTTCTAGAGCACATCTCCTTAGGACTTCATCATGTCCCATTTTGTATAAATATCTATTTATGATTCTGAATGGTGCTACTTTTAGAGCTAACACTTTATTTTTATTTGCTGAGAGATCTTCAGGTGCCTTCCCCTCCTCCAAGAAATTTGCTATTTCTTCCAGATCTTTTGGTGCTACTTCGACACAGAATATATGTGCATTTGGAAGGTCGGCCTCTATGTCGATAGAGTCCTCCCTTGTCTCGAGTCGGGACACGTGGTCAGTCCTGATGTTCTTTTGCCTGGGTCAGACAATTATATCAAACTTAAATTCTTGGAATAGTAATAACCAATGACAAATTTTTCCTTAGTGAACTAGTTTATTGACTAAATATTTTAATGCTCGATGATATGTAAAGAATGTGAATGGGTTTGCCAGTAAGTAATGTCATAATTTATGCAAGGCGAATATCATTGACAAGGCTTCCCTTTTTGTGGTCGAATAGTTTCTATCTGCTTTATTCAACTTCCGACTGGCATACGTGTTCGGGTGTTCAATTGTGTCGTTGTATGGTTGCACTAGAACCGACTTGACTACAACATTTGAAGCATCAACATGGATGTGAAACCTTCTCGACCAGCAGGGGAATTTTAGTATGGGGTCTTCGACCAGTTTCATCTTTAAAATTTCGAATGACTCATGAAATTCTTGACTCCATCTAAACTCAATTTCTTTATGAAGCAGCTCATCCATTGGGAAAGTGATATTTAAATAGGGTAATACGCAATATGTCTGAGGAAGATTTTAATTTTTTTTTTATTTACAGGTGGCTTCAAGTCGAGGATGATTTTTGTTTTTTCCATGTCGAATTTTACACCATCCTTACATACCACGTGGCCTAGGAGAATGCCAAATGGTGTAGAAAATATGCACTTCTTAATATTGAGAGACAATTGGATTTGTCTGCATCACTCCAACATTAATTTGACCCATTGAATGTGGTTTTTGAATAGGCTGTATATAGTCCAATCTTCGAAGTAGAAAACAATTGTCTTGTAGATGTATTCTTGAAATGCTTTTACTACTATTCTTGAAAATACTATTGGGGCATTCTTTATCCCAAATGGAATTACCCTATAGGCGAAGGAGCCAAATTCATAGACAAATGTCATCTTCGATTGATCTTCTTTAGCTATAGGGACTTGATTATATCCCAAAAATCCATCTATGAATGAGTAGAATTCATGACCTACAACTTCATTAATTGTTTAATCGATGAATGGAGTGGGGAATGGATCCATTAAAGTTAGTTTGTTGATACCTCTGAAGTCGATGCAAATTCTTAACTTTTTAGGGTTGTGCTTCTTCGACTGAACCCCCATAGGAACTTCCCATTCTGCTTTTTCGATTTATATATCATTCATACTGACAACATTCCCTTGATTTTCTTCTGAACGATCGACTTGTATTTGTGAGCTAATTTGTAAGGTCACTTTTTGATTTGCTTTGCTCCCAAAATGAGTTCAATTTTCATTTCTCCCATTTCTCGTACAAGTTATTTTAGATCTTTATAGTCTTGTGCAAATACATCTTGATATTCTTTGAGTAAGTCGACTATGTTGATTGTCTCCTTCTCTGTCCAATAGTCGCCTACTCGTGCCATTTTTTGTCGATTGTCATTTGATATATTGAAGTCTTTTGTATTTATTTCAACATTAATCCACTCTGGTGGTTTTTCTTCTTCGAGATGTCAATTCCCTTAGATTTTGGTGAAGCTCACCGGAAAGTCGGGCTGTTCAATTTCCTCCTTTTCTTCATTAGTTATTTTCAATACTGATTTTACATGGTTTTGCATCGATGGGTGGTCACTTTTCCATTGAAAACTCTGGCCATGACAAGTTGTATTTTCCATATTGATTCTTCATGCTGGTGAAACAAGGTGGCAAGATGATGTCGATCTTTCTTGACCATCATATTCCTTTTTTCTTTTTGTATAGTTGGTGCTGTTTTTTCTAGGAAGCTTTTAATTTCATGTGTTGTTTCTCTTAGATGTTCCTCCTCCAGAACAAATTCGAAGTCTTTGATAAAATTTTCTTTAATGTCAATCCAATTGAGTGTATGGCCACATGCTTCTTTAATTTTGTACCATTTATTTGGTATTTCATCTAGTGTGCTTGGAAACATGTGTGACCACGCCCTTTCATCTCTATATCATATTCTACGCCATTCATTCTCACAACGGTGGATATGTTCGACTGGGTCATACCCAACCTTGAATATAGGGATGTCGACTGATTTGGATAGTTTCTTTTTGCCAAAGCATTCTACAAAGTAAGTTGATACCGTTGTCCATGTTTGTAGTCTTGGGGAATGTGTTTCCCACCATCTTGCAACTTGGTCTGTGAAGGTTTCCACCAGGCTTTGAGTTCTTCCTTGTTCTATGACAGATTTAGAAACTTCCTCGACATGCGTCAACAGAGCGTTTCGTTTGTTGTAGTGTAGCGGCCTTTTCATCATGTTGTCGGTCATAATAAGTGTAGGAGTTTGTTGAAGTCTCTTTTCATACACTATATGTACTACTTGAATTGAATAACATGTTATGGAATGTTTAATTGGGATGTCTTCAATGGTCCAACAATATTTTGAGTGCGCTTCATAATTTTCGATCTGCCAGTTGTATAGAGCTGAGTCAGAGTTGTGTCCGACTAATAGGGGAGATTCTACTAAGATTCCTCCTTGTGCATTTGGTTCGACATAATCTCTTTGTTCATTGATTATTTGGTATATAAATCGTGCTTCATAATCTTCGTCCAATGGTTCACTCCAAGTTTTCCCTTCATTAGGTTCCAAAGGAATTATTATTTTTCTTTCGTTCCCTTTTAACTTTATTCTGTCCTTTTCGAGGGAGATATTTGATTTCATTTGTCATACCCATGGTTGATCAACAAGTGCTACATATACTAGCATTCCCTCGACTAATTCGATTACTTCGAAGTCGACTGATGTTGGTATACCCATAATATTAGTTTCAACGTTTGTAAGTATACCAATAGGCTCTATTAATCTTTGGCATGCAAGCTTTAGGTAATTCAGTGTTGGTTCTAATGAAGGTTGACCTAGCTGTATCCACGTATCCCGAGGTAGGATATTTACTTGTGATCCAAAGTTGATGATTGCCTGGTTAATCAATACCCCATGATTTTCCAAGTCGACCCGTGGGTCGTAATCTTTATTCTTATAGGAAAGTTAACTGACATCGTTAGATGGTGTTTGTCCTTCTTTACACTCTCTTAGTATATTAAGTAAATCCAACAATCGACCGACTGAATGCTTTTTTTTAAGAGCTGTAAGAATTCTTGTACAATGTCTTCGTTTTGTCTTCCTTTGTTTGGCTGGTTTTGATTAGAATTTTTGAAGAATTTAAGCACTTCCCTCATAATCTGTTCTTCTTTGTCTGGATTTGGAAACTGACTAGACTTCCCTGGTTGTCAATCTTGTAAGGGGATATTATTAATATCCCATACTGTGCCTGATCTAGTAATGATATGTAAGTTCTTTGAATTTAACACTTCTTCTTTGGAGACTGCATGTAGGAGGTTTATGTTATTGTTGGTCATGATCTTATCAAGTATTATTGGACAGTCTTCTAGTGAATGATCAACGACGCCACAAACGTTACCAAATTTCAAGTCGACTCGATCTTTTATTAGGTAGTCATGGCTAATGTGGTCGTCTTTCCAACAATTGTAACAGTAAGGTCTACCTTGAACTTGGAATATGGATTGACTGCAGTTGGCTCGACCACGACCTCGACCATAGTAATCATTTCTTCTCCCGTAGTCGTTATTTTTATCAGTTGCTTCAGTGCGATAAACTATGTTTACATTTCTATTTCGTGCATTTAGTCGACACTCAGATGTTTTGTGGCTGTGCATTTCACAAATATGGCACCACTTGGTATTTTTCAAGTTGTGCGAACAATCTTGTACAATATGGTTAGTCAGCGTTTCACATATGTTACAGTATGTTTCCGCTTTCACTCATCGTGCATTTGCTGCTCCTGGTACTTGATCGTTGAGGCTACAAGTATCTTTGGTGTGATCGTCTTCGCAGCATGTGGTACACCACACCTCACTTCTTCTTAAGGTTAGATTTTTGATGGTCTATTGTAGATGTTCTATTTTTTCTTATAGCCTTTCTTTTGACGAGGAAGTCGATGGGCCATTGTCGTCTGACTCGACATGTTGCACTTTCTGTAATCCGTTTCACATAAGGTTATCTCATAGAGTCGTAATGGATTTCTGATTCGTTGTAGCAATCCAGCTACATACCATTGTACAAGTAGACTTTGATTGATTGTCAATGGGATTTGGCTAAATAGATATTTGAATATTTTGTCGTATTTGTGGACCAACTCGCTTGGTCATTGCTTTATTTCTTTCAGTTTTTCTGTGCCCAAGTGTGTGACATATTGGACCTTGAAAAATGATAAAAAGTTGCTCTTTATTTATAATTTTGATTGGTTCTAATTTTCTGTGAAATTCATGAACCATGTTAGGGCACGGTGGCGAAGAGTAGCACCAAATTATTCCATCTGCTTATCTTCATCTGTGATGTCTGCTGCATCCCAAAATTTTTCGCATACAAACCAGTGTCTTCTTGGATCCTCGTCCCCTTCATAAAGGGGAATATTATTGAGTCCCATGGATGCTTTTTTAAGAGAATTGGATTTTTGTGATCCTTGAATTATCACACTTTTCGACTGGGATGTTGGATTATGAGTTGGTTGTTGTTCTTCCAACTTGTCCGTCGGTCGATCTTCTGATGGATGGTATGTTAAGAGTAATTGTTGCTTGTTTTCACTAATTTTTACTTCTTAAGTCTGACAACTTTGGTCTTTATATTCGATGATACGTCGTTCTTTCGGATGTGTCAGTTCACAACTATAATCTATTATATTTTGTTCTCTTGATATGAGATTTGGTAGGGGGGCTAGGTCCATGAGATCCTTGATGTGAATGAGAATTTTATCGCCTTCATTTCTTTCTGGCTTGACAATGACTGTGTCACATAAATTACCATGGTCGTCGGTTCTATACCATAATCTTGCAGATTGTTCGTTGATTTGAAGGATTTATCTAATTAGAGGGTTGGTTGCTTGAACATGAGGAGTGCATATCTTCGGCCTTGACTCTTCGTAATCCATGCTTTCAACTTGTCTTTCCAGTCGATGGGCACCCACACTAGCCTCTATCAATTATTCTTCGTTACTTTTGTCGGGGATCACCGTGACTGCTATTATTGCCAACTTTGGTCGATTTCTTTCAGACTTAGACTGCTCTTGCGCTCTCTCAAAATGATCTCCTCCGACTATTTTTCTATTCGACTTCTGGCTGTTCCACAGGTTACGAATCTCCTCTCTTTTCTTTTGTCTCTTGTATTGCTCCAATTTTTGGATGTCAGATGTTTGTTTGTAAATTTGCTTTCCTCTCGAAGACATTTATGCTTCAGTCAAACACACGCTGGTATGTTCTTTTCCAATGGTATCTCATAGATTAGTAGACCCTCGAACACCACCCCGACTTACTCGGATTCGGTGAAGATGGCCATGTTTATTTGCTCAAAAAGTAGTCCCATGCTTGTTTTGTATCTTTGCACCTTGCTTCTAGGAATATGACCCACTTTTCGTCTCTCTCTTCCCAATGACTATTTTATGGTGGTGTACCAAGTCAAGGTCAGAGATAAACAATATCACCTACGCCTTTGTCGAGCAAAAATTTATGAAGCAGTCTGGGGATTGTGCACGAAAATCCGTTGTGTAGCTCCATGTAGAAATTGTATTTTATTGTATTGGGGGATGTTCGTTCCTTAATAACTTGTTATGTTATGTAATCTTTGACAACTCTTTCAACCCACTCATGCAGATTTGTTTGACCCCCGTTTGTAAGCTTCCAGGTTAATTTTTTGTTGAGCGTCAATTTTCGCATTACTAGATTTGTTGATGTACTCGAACAAGGATTATGGGAAAGCTTCTAGAAATCTTTCATGGGTGATCCGAGATCTTTTCATCGAAGTGACTTATAAAGAATTGTGTTAAATGAGCATAAATTAAAGTGCACCATAAAGAAGGAAAAGCTCAATAAGGAAGAGAGATAAGCATCAAATATGAACACAAAAACTTGATAACGGAGTTCGTCTCTGGTGGACTACGTCTCGGGTCCTGCTCTTAAATAGGTAGGCCTTTTTATTAACTCAACAAAAGAATTTGGCAAAATACATAAGTATACCTCATTATGGAATTAAGTTGTAGAATCATTGCTCAGATCAGAAAACAAACAACACCATTGAATTCGTGGCGTCGAATTACCCAAAAATGACTATCTCCACGCCTCAATCCGACTCTAACACTCTCAGGCCCATGAGAAATTGCGTCTCGATTTTCGTATCCACAACCCGCAATTAAATCACTATACTTTGTCTCAAAAAATGTGCCCATCCATACTGTCGAGCGCCCTCCCTCGTCCGTGGGAAAACTCAACATTTAAATTAAATGTTGTGCAGACTAACCAATAGAGTTCATTGGCCCAACAATTGGCAGATACTATGTAATGTGTTTGGATAAGGGGAGGTCCCGGGGTTGAGCCCGCGGGCCTTCCCTTTTGGGCTTATAGTTATAACAACATATATGTGGTTTGGAATCGCCGCCAAGTTTGGAGTTGTTGTTTAAATTTGTCAGAATTAGAAGTTTGGCCACCAGATTTGGTGGGACCTTCGCCAGATTTGGTGAGCCTTTTTTTATTTTTGAAAATTTGGTTTCGGGACCTCATTGGGCATTTTCCCACTACCACATGGCAGCCCATGACTGGGCCACATGGAAGCCAACCATTGGCCCATGCCATCCACTTACACAGTCACCTTGCCACGTCCCGTATGATCTTCCACGTGGCTGTACGATCTGCCACATGGCACTTCCTCATTGGTCCACATGTTGACCGAAAAATGTTGAAAATGAGTGACACGTGGTAGCCTCTGGTGCTGCCACGTCACCATGATGACATGATGCTGACATGGGTCTCCATCTACGTGTGCCACACATGTTATACAGATGCTGATGTCATCCGTACTGATGCTGACGTCAGCAGTACGGATGCTGACTCATCCCTGCGATCTGGGCTAGGTTGATCAAAACTTTGACCATGAATATCTTTTGATCCGTAACTCTGTTTGACGAGTCGTTTACGCTGTTGGAAAGATTGTGATGTGCTCTTCACGATGATGCCAATTTCACTAAGTTTTGAGGACTTTGAATGTTTTCCCTTTCTTTGTCTACTGAGGCCATTCTGAGCTTCCTGAGTTGCTTTTGCGAATTTTGAGTTGTCGTTAGTCTTCTTTGTATCCTTTTTGGATCACGCCTTCCCACTGAGAGATTTTTGGACCACCAAAATATTTCACAAATCAACAGATAAGTGAGGGAAGAGTTCCCTCACCTTGTCCTTCTCAATCCACTTTGCCTTGCTTGGATGTGTGCCCTTTAAGCCTACTTGAAGATAATCAACATCACCCTTGTGTGAAGTCCTCATCCTTCTGTCTAGAATCATATCTTCCTTTAACTCATTCAAGTACTCAGGATGAAACTCATCAAATGAAGGTATTGAAACTTCCTCATCCTGATCCATGATCATGGGCGGCTAAAAAAGTCTCAAGTTCTCCACATTTACAATTGAGTATATCTGCATATACGGTGGAATATCTAGACGAAAAGCATTGGTACCACTTTTCTCCAAAATAGTGAAGGGTCCATAACGGATGGGACTGAGTTTCTTGCCTTCACCCTTCAATATTTCCTTGCTGATGTGAATCCATACTTGGTCTCAAACATGGAATTGATGATCAACCCTGTGTTTGTCATGCCGAGCTTTATACCGTGCTTGAATTTTCTCCAACTGTTCCTTGACTGCTTGATGTACCTGTTGGATCCTCTAGATGAACTTGCGGGCTCTGTCTTCATTTGAATCGACATCTCTCCCATACATCAAGTCCAAAGAAACCTTAGGTAAATACCCAAAACATGTCTCAAAAGGAGAACACTAAGTGGAGGAATGTAAGGCTCGGTTGTAAGCATGATGTACATAGGGTATCTATTCATCCTATAACTTGGGATGCTTGCTGTAGTAGCCTCGAAGCAAAAATACCACTGTTTGGTTAACAACCTCTGTTTTTCCATCGGTCTATGGATGGAAAGCAGTGCTCCTCTTCAACTTGGTGTCCATCATTATCACAAACTTGTCCAAAAATCCCCAAGGAATCAAGTATCTCGATTCGAGATAATGGATGTGGGTAACCCAAAGTGAACCCAAACATACTGAAAGAAGAGATTAGCATTTTGCTCAGTAGTGATATGATTTTTACATGGCAGTAAGATACACATCTTACTAAACCTATCCACTACAACATAAAAATATTCATGACCCCTTTTCGACATTGGTAAACCCCCTACGAAATCCATGGCGATATTTTCCCATGGATGGGATGGAACAGGCAGTGGTGAGTATAGCCCCAATTTTCTATTAGTGGGCTTACAAGTAGAACACATCACACACCCCTTTACATATTTAGTTACAATTGCTTTCATCTGAGGCTAGTAACAAAACCTTTGCAGATGAGACATAGTTTTTTCTACCCCAAAATTCCCAGACACAAGAGAAGTGTGATCTTCTTGTATTACATGGACTCATTCACTTGTGGGAATACATAGCTTTCCAAGATGGTAGAGTAGTTTTCCCTGCAAACAATAGTTCTCTACCTGTGCACCATGGGTTAGCTTCTCATATACTTCTTTAAAATTTTCATCAATAACATATTGTTCCACATAGCTATCATGAGATAAAGAAGCATTCTTCAAAATAATAGAAGCAACAATAGGAGGTCTAGAAAGCATATTAACTACCTTGTTATTCGTACCCTTTTTGTACTTTATTACCAAATGAAAGTGTTGTAGGAAACCCATCCATCTGTAATGTCGAGATTGTTGCAGTTTAGTCTATGCTTGGAGATATTGTAAGGGTTGATGATATGTATGTATGATTGTTTCCTTCCCTAACAAGTAGTGCTTCCATTTCTTTATGCTTTGAAATAATGCATACAACTCTTTATCATATGTAGGATAGTTAACAACAACTTGGTTAAAAGTTTCAGAGTGGTAACAAATAGGCTTACGATATTGCATCAATACTGCACCCATGGCATATCCACTGGAATTTGTCTCGATCTCAAGGGGTTGTTGAAGATTCGACAGTGCTAATAATGGTGCGGTAGTGATCTTTTCCTTCAAAGTGTCGAAATATTTTTGTTGCTTTCCTCCCAAAAAGTGTTCTTCACACTGGTTAAGGCATGCAAAGGAGCTGCTATAAAGGAGAAGTTTGAAATGAATCTCCTCCAGTACTGGATTGCACCTAATAAGCTCTGTATTTCAGTTACACTTTTGGGCTCACGCCAATTTACAATTACATCAATCTTGGAAGGATCAATTTTCAATTGTCCTCCTATAATATGACCTAAGTACACAAGTGCAGTCTTACCAAATTCACATTTGGACAGTTTTACATACAACTTTTCCCTTTGAAAAGCATACAATACTTTCTTTACATGCCTTACATGTTCATCCCAAGTCCCGCTAAAAATAAGAATGTCGTCTAAATATACAATCACAAAATCATCTAGAAATGGCCTGAATACATCATTCATTACACACATGAAAGTTGTCAGAGCCTTACAAAGCCCAATCGACATAACTAACGACTCAAACAATCCCTATTTGGTTTTAAAGGTAGTCTTCCATGAATCCTGTTCTGCAACCATGATCTGATGGTATCCACTGCGCAAATCCAATTTATTTAAATAAACAACATTCTTTAACTGATCAAGTAAATAATCTATACGAGGAAGAGGGTATCGATTTTTCACCATGATTTTATTTAAGGCTCGGTAATCGACACACATTCGCCATGTGGCATATTTCTTTGGGACCATCACGATCAGATAACCACAAGGAGATGAGTTGGGCCTGATGACCCCTTGATCCAATAAGCCTTGTACTTGCTTCTTGATCTCTGTCATCTCTACAACTGGCATCCTGTACATGCCCACATTAGGAAGAGGAGAATCTTGCTGAAGATGTATTTCATGTTGGATTTCCCTCTTAGGAGGTAATCCATCTGGTTCCTGGAAAATATCATCATACTTAGAAACAATATCAATTAATTCTTTCGTATGAGAAGGATCACATCCTTGGAAAGTGTCGAATGTTCTGACATCTTTCTCCCTTATGGCCATGAGTACATATATCTTATTAGTGTTTATGAGTCTCTTCATTTGTCCGACACTAACAAGTGTTGTGTTTACCCTCATGTTGTGAGCTCTAACAATATATTCCACTCTTCTCTTAGTAAGGTGATATTTGTTCTCATGATGAAAGATGATTGTTTTCTATCATAAAGATAAAGACTCCCTAGCACTATGCCACATATATCAAGTGATACAACATCCAAATCCACTTCATCAATCAACTTTGAAGCAATAGAAAATCTGACCCGACATTGCTTGGTGACATTAAGTTTTTCTTTATCACACACCCAACCAAGAGGATAAGGCTTTGGATGAGGTTTAGTTTCTAGACCCATCTTTTTGACAAGTGCTTCAAATACCAAGTTTACTTGGGAACCCTGATCAAATACTGTATCTATCTTAGTGTGTTTATATACAACTCTTATATGAAATAATTCATTCCTCTTTCTTTCATCATCATGAGATTCATTATTGGATTTTGAACTAGCATGAAGGGAATCTTTACCTTGTACTCCAACCGATGTGATCTTTCCTTCGTCTACTAAACCGGAACCAAGATCTTGTTGTATTGTAGCAACGATATTTGTCTTCCCCTTTCCACAGAACTGTTTCGGTCTCTTCTCTGGATGTAGTTTCCAACAATTTTCATCATCATGACCACTTTTCTTGCAATGAGTGCAAGATGGTTTTCCTTCTTCTCTCTTTATAGTGGTGGTCTTTTTGTCCTTCCTTTTAAACTTCTTAAACTGCTTATGTGGGAGATTGGAAGATTTCTTTGTGGGATCTTCTTGAACATGCTTTCCTTTGTTCTCAAGGTGACTGGCTTGCACACAAACTTCTTCAAGACTGGTGGGGTTAAACAATAGCAAAGTATGACGAATATAACT
>JASDQU010738677.1:318054-332016 GCA_032191745.1 Picea mariana
TTTGTGATCCTTGAATTATCACACTTTTCGACTGGGATGTTGGATTATGTGTTGGTTGTTGTTCTTCCAACTTGTCCGTCGGTTGATCTTCTGATGGATGGTATGTTAAGAGTAATTGTTGCTTGTTTTCACTAATTTTTACTTCTTAAGTCTGACAACTTTGGTCTTTATATTCAATGATACGCCATTCTTTCGGATGTGTCAGTTCACAACTATAATCTATTATATTTTGTTCTCTTGATATGAGATTTGGTAGGGGGGCTAGGTCCATGAGATCCTTGATGTGAATGAGAATTTTATCGGATTCATTTCTTTCTGGCTTGACAACGACTGTGTCACATAAATTACCATGGTCGTCGGTTCTATACCATAATCTTGCAGATTGTTCGTTGATTTGAAGTGTCCTTTGAAGGATTTATCTAATTAGAGGGTTGGTTGCTTGAACATGAGGAGTGCATATCGTCGGCCTTAACTCTTCGTAATCCATGCTTTCAACTTGGCTTTCCAGTCGATGGGCACCCACACTAGCCTCTATCAATTATTCTTCGTTACTTTTGTCGGGGATCACCGTGACTGCTATTATTGCCAGCTTTGGTCGATTTCTTTCAAACTTAGAATGCTCTTGCGCTCTCTCAAAATGATCTCCTCCAACCATTTTTCTATTCGACTTTTGGCTGTTCCACAGGTTACGAATCTCCTCTCTTTTCTTTTGTCTCTTGTATTGCTCCAATTTTTGGATGTCAGATGTTTGTTTGTAAATTTGCTTTCCTCTCGAAGACATTTATGCTTCAGTCAAACACACGCTAGTATGTTCTTTTCCAATGGTATCTCACAGATTAGTCGACCCTTGAACGCCACCTCGACTTACTCGGATTCGGTGAAGATGACCATGTTTATTTGCTCAAAAGTAGTCCCATGCTTGTTTTGTATCTTTGCACCTTGCTTCTAGGAATATGACCCACTTTTCGTCTCTCTCTTCCGAATGACTATTTTATGGTGGTGTACCAAGTCAAGATCAGAGATAAACAATATCACCTACACCTTTGTCGAGCAAAAATTTATGAAGCAGTCTAGGGATTGTGCACGAAAATCCGTCGTGTAGCTCCATGTAGAAGTTGTATTTTATTGTATTGGGGGATGTTCGTTCCTTAATAACTTGTTCTGTTATGTAATCTTTGACAATTCTTTCAACCCACTCGTGCAGATTTGTTTGACCCCCGTTTGTAAGCTTCCGGGTTAATTTTTTGTTGAGCGTCAATTTTCGCATTACTAGATTTGTTGATGTACTCGAACAAGGATTATGGGAAAGCTTCTAGAAATCTTTCATGGGTGATCCGAGATCTTTTCATCGAAGTGACTTATAAAGAATTGTATTAAATGAGCATAAATTAAAGTGCACCATAAAGAAGGAAAAAATCAATAATGAAGAGAGATAAGCATCAAATATGAACACAAAAACTTGATAACGGAGTTAGTCCCTGGTGGACTACGTCTCCGGGTCCTGCTCTTAAATAGGTAGGCCTTTTTATTATCTCAACAAAAGAATTTGGCAAAATACATAAGTATACCTCATTATGGAATTAAGCTGTAGAATCATTGCTCAGATCAGAAAACAAACATCACCATTGAATTCGTGGCGTCGAATTACCCAAAAATGTCTGTCTCCACGCCTCAATTTGACTCTGACACTCCTAGGCCCATGAGAAATCGCGTCTCGGTTTCCGTACCTACAACCTGCAATTAAATCACTATACTTTGTCTCAAAAAATGTGCCCATACATACCGTCAAGTGCCCTCCCTTGTCCGTGGGAAAACTCAACATTTAAATTAAATGTTGGGCAGACTAACCAACAGAGTTCGTTGGCCCAACGATTGGCAGATACTATGTAATGTGTTTGGATAAGGGGAGGTCCCGGGGTCGAGCCCGCGGGCCTTCCCTTTTGGGGTTATAGTTATAACAACATATATGTGGTTTGGAACCGCTGCCAAGTTTGGAGTTGTTGCTTAAATTTGTCAGAATCAGAAGTTTGGCCACCAGATTTGGTGGGACCTTCGCCAGATTTGGTGAGCCTTTTTTTATTTTTGAAAATTTGGTTTCAGGACCTCATTGGGCATTTTCCCACTACGATGTGGCAGCCCATGACTGGGCCACATGGAAGCCAACCATTGGCCCACACCATCCACTTACACAGTCACCCTGCCACGTCCTGTATGATCTTCCACATGGCTATACGATCTGCCATGTGGCACTTCCTCATTGGTCCACATGTTGACCGAAAAATGTTGAAAATGAGTGACACGTGGTAGCCTCTGGTGCTACCACATCACCATGATGACATCATGCTGACATGGGTCTCCATCTACGTGTGCCATGCATGTTATACGGATGCTGATGTCATCCATATTGATGCTGACGTCAGCAGTACAGATGTTGACTCATCCCTGCTATCTGGGCTAGGTTGATCAAAACTTTGACCGCGAATATCTTTTGATCCGTAACTCCATTTGACGAGTCATTTACACTGTTGGAAAGATTGTGATGTGCTCTTCACGATGATGCCAATTTCACTGAGTTTTGAGGACTTTGAATGTTTTCCCTTTCTTTGTCTATTGAGGCCATTCTGAGCTTCCTGAGTTGCTTCTGCGAATTTTGAGTTGTCCTTAGTCTTCTTTGTATCCTTTTTGGATCACGCCTTCCCAATGAGAGATTTTTGGACCACCAAAAGATTTCACAAATCAACAGATAAGTGAGGGAAGAGTTCCCTCACCTTGTCCTTCTCAATCCACTTTGCCTTGCTTGTATGTGTGCCCTTTAAGCCTACTTGAAGATAATCAACATCACCCTTGTGTGAAGTCCTCATCCTTCTGTCCAGAATCATATCTTCCTTTAACTCATTCAAGTACTCAGGATGAAACTCATCAAATGAAGGTATTGAAACTTCCTCATCCTGATCCATGATCATGGGCGGCTAAAAAAGTCTCAAGTTCTCCACATTTACAATTGAGTAGATCTGCATATACGGTGGAAGATCTAGACGAAAAGCATTGGTACCACTTTTCTCCAAAATAGTGAAGGGTCCATAACGGATGGGACTGAGTTTCTTGCCTTCACCCTTCAATATTTCCTTGCTAATGTGAATCCATACTTGGTCTCCAACATGGAATTGATGATCAACCCTGTGTTTGTCATGCCGAGCTTTATACCATGCTTGAATTTTCTCCAACTGTTCCTTGACTGCTTGATGTACCTGTTGGATCCTCTAGATGAACTTGCGGGCTCTGTCTTCATTTGAATCGACATCTTTCCCATACATCAAGTCCAAAGAAACCTTAGGTAAATACCCAAAACATGTCTCAAAAGGAGAACACCAAGTGGAGGAATGTAAGGCTCGGTTGTAAGCATGATGTACATAGGGAATCTATTCATCCTATAACTTGGGATGCTTGTTGTAGTAGCCTCGAAGCAAAAATACCACTGTTCGGTTAACAACCTCTGTTTGTCCATCGGTCTATGGATGGAAAGCAATGCTCCTCTTCAACTTGGTGTCCATCATTATCCACAAACTTGTCCAAAAATCCCCAAGGAATCGAGTATCTCGATTCGAGATAATGGATGTGGGTAACCCAAAGTGAACCCAAACATACTGAAAGAAGAGATTAGCATTCTTCTCAGAAGTGATATGATTTTTACATGGCATTAAGATACACATCTTACTGAACCTATCCACTACAACATAAAAATATTCATGACCTCTTTTCGACATTGGTAAACCCCCTACGAAATCCATGGCGATACTTTCCCATGTATGGGATGGAATAGGCAGTGGTGAGTATAGCCCCAATTTTCTATTAGTGGGCTTACAAGTAGAACACATCACACACCCCTTTACATATTTGGTTACAATTGCTTTCATCTGAGGCTAGTAACAAAACCTCTGCAGATGAGACATAGTTTTTTCTACCCTGAAATTCCCAGACACAGGAGAAGTGTGATCTTCTTGTATTACATGGACTCATTCACTTGTGGGAATACATAGCTTTCCAAGATGGTAGAGTAGTTTTCCCTGCAAACAATAGTTCTCTACCTGTGCACCATGGGTTAGCTTCTCATATACTTCTTTAAAATTTTCATCAATAACATATTGTTCCACATAGCGATCATGAGATAAAGAAGAATTCTTCAAAATAATAGAAGCAACAATAGGAGGTCTAGAAAGCATATCAACTACCTTGTTATTCGTACCCTTTTTGTACTTTATTACCAAATGAAATTGTTGTAGGAAACCCATCCATCTATAATGTCGATATTGTTGCAGTTTAGTCTATGCTTGGAGATATTGTAAGGGTTGATGATGTGTATGTATGATTGTTTCCTTCCCTAACAAGTAGTGCTTCCATTTCTTTACGCTTTGAAATAATGCATACAACTCTTTATCATATGTAGGATAGTTAACAACAACTTGGTTAAAAGTTTCAGAGTGGTAACAAATAGGCTTACGATATTGCATCAATACTGCACCCATGGCGTATCCGCTGGAATCTGTCTCGATCTCAAGGGGTTGTTGAAGATTCGACAGTGCTAATAATGGTGTGGTAGTGATCTTTTCCTTCAAAGTGTCGAAACATTTTTGTTGCTTTCCTCCCCACTGAAAAGTGTTCTTCACACTGGTTAAGGCATGCAAGGGAGCTGCTATAAAGGAGAAGTTTGAAATGAATCTCCTCCAGTACTGGATTGCACCTAAGAAGCTCTGTATTTCAGTTACACTTTTGGGCTCATGCCAATTTACAATTACATCAATCTTGGAAGGATCAATTTTCAATTGTCCTCCTCCTACAATATGACCTAAGTACACAAGTGCAGTCTTACCAAATTCACATTTGGACAGTTTTACATACAACTTTTCCCTTTGAAAAGCATCCAATAATTTCTTTACATGCCTTACATGTTCATCCCAAGTCCCGCTAAAAATAAGAATGTCGTCTAAATATACAATCACAAAATCATCTAGAAATGGCCTGAATACATTATTCATTACACACATGAAAGTTGTCAGAGCATTACAAAGCCCAACCGACATAACTAACGACTCAAACAATCCCTGTTTGGTTTTAAAGGTAGTCTTCCATGCATCCTGTTCTGCAACCATGATCTGATGGTATCCATTGCGCAAATCCAATTTAGTTAAATAAACAACATTCTTTAACCGATCAAGTAAATAATCTATACGAGGAAGAGGGTATCGATTTTTCACCATGATTTTATTTAAGGCTCGGTAATCGACACACATTCGCCATGTGGCATATTTCTTTGGGACCATCACAATCAGAGAACCACAAGGAGATGAGTTGGGCCTGATGACCCCTTGATCCAATAAGCCTTGTACTTGCTTCTTGATCTCTGTCATCTCTACAACTAGCATCCTGTACATGCCCACATTAGAAAGAGGAGAATCCTGTTGAAGATGTATTTCATGTTGGATTTCCCTCTTAGGAGGCAATCCATCTGGTTCCTGGAAAATATCATCATACTTAGAAACAATATCAATTAATTCTTTCGTATGAGAAGAATCACATCCTTGGAAAGCGTCGAATGTTCTGACATCTTTCTCCCTTACGACCATGAGTACATATATCTTATTAGTGTTTATGAGTCTCTTCATTTGTCCGACAGTAACAAGTGTTGTGTTTACCCTCATGTTGTGATCTCTAACGATATATTCCACTCTCCTCTTAGTAAGGTGATATTTGTTCTCATGATGAAAGACAACTATTTTCTATCATAAAGATAAGGACTTCCCAACACTATGCCACATATATCAAGTGATACAACATCCAAATCCACTTCATCAATCAACTTTGAAGCAATAGAAAATCTGACCCAACATTGCTTGGTGACATTAAGTTTTGCTTTATCACACACCCAACCAAGAGGATAAAGCTTTGGATGAGGTTTAGTTTCTAGACCCATCTTTTTGACAAGTGCTTTAGATACCAAGTTTACTTGGGAACCCTGCTCAAATACTGTATCTATCTTAGTGTGTTTATATACAACTCTTATATGAAATAATTCATTCCTCTTTCTTTCATCATCATGAGATTCATTATTGGATTTTGAACTAGCATGAAGGGAATCTTTACCTTGTACTCCAACCGATGTGATCTTTCCTTCGTCTACTAAACCGGAATCAAGATCTTGTTGTATTGTAGCAACGATATTTGTCTTCCCCTTTCCACTGAACTGTTTCGGTCTCTTCTCTGGATGTAGTTTCCAACAATTTTCATCATCATGACCACTTTTCTTGCAATGAGTGCAAGATGGTTTTCCTTCTTCTCTCTTTACAGTGGTGGTCTTTTTGTCCTTCCTTTTAAACTTCTTAAACTGCTTGTGTGGGAGATTGGAAGATTTCTTTGTGGGATCTTCTTGAACATGCTTTCCTTTGTTCTCAAGGTGACTGGCTTGCACACAAACTTCTTCAAGACTGGTGGGGTTAAACAATAGCAAAGTATGACGAATATAACTATGAAGTGTGCCAATATACTTCATTAAAGTTTCATAAGAATCCAAAGGAATGTTTAATGCAAGAGATTTCTTCCTAAATTCTTCCGTGAAACTTTGTACAATTTGACCTTTACTTTGTCTTAAAGTTTTCCATTCCATCATTGCTTTATGTAAATAATCCAATGGATAAAATTGCTTCCTTATCACTGATTTAAATTCCGACCATGAGGAAAGAATATTACCACACTTACTTCTTTCTTAAAGTTTTCTCTACCACCATACGAGAGCGGTGCCTTCCAGCCGAAGAGAAGCCAATTGAATTTTAACTTCCTCTTCATCAATCTATTGAACACGACAATATACTTCAACCTGTCAGATCCAATTATCTAGATTTTTAGGATTAGCATCTCTATTAAACATAGGTAAAACAAATTTTACATCAAGCTTTAATAATTGTTTCTTAAAAGAAGCTTTATGGATAGAATGATGAGAATGATGAGAATGCTCAGAGAAAGAAGAGCTAGAACTTGATGGTGAAGATGGAGGCTCGAGAGGGTCTCCTCTAGCCCCTTGGTATACTAAAGCATTATCATCAGCTTGTGCTTCCTTTTTCTTCCCTTTCTTCTTCATCCTCTTCTCGTAGTCTCCATACATGCACTCGACCATTTCTGACATGCAATAAAATACCATATGGAAGTTTTTTTCCTGTTCATCACGCTTGTCCTCTTTTTCCATTTTCTTCCTTCAAGATGCATGACCAACTTAAGGATTGAAAGTCTTAAGAGTTTCTTCACCCCGCTTATGCTTGGACCTATTAAGCATTCACACTCAATAATTCAAGTCAAATATGACTTCTTTGATACCAACATGATCCAATATCTTTTCATCGAAGTGACTTATAAGGAATTGTATTAAATGAGAATAAATTAAAGTGCACCATAAAGAAGGAAAAGCTCAATAATGAAGAAACATAATCATCAAATCTGAACACAAAAACTAGATAACAGAGTTCGTCCCTGGTGGACTACATCTACGGGTCCTGCTCTCAAATGGGTAGGACTTTTTATTAACTCGACAAAAGAATTTGGAAAAATACATAAGTATACCTCATTATGGAATTAAGATGCAGAAGCTTTGCTCAGATCAGAAAACAGACAAAACCATTGAATTCGTGGCATCGAATTACCCAAAAATGATTGTCTCCATGCCTCAATCCGACTTTGGCACTCCCAGGCCCATGAGAAATCTCGTCTCGGTTTCTGTGCCTGCAACCTGCAATTAATTCACTGTACTTTGTCTCGAAAAACATGCCTAGCCGTACCATTGAGCACCCTCCCCCATCCATGGGAAAACTCAACATTTAAATTAAATGTTGGGTGTACTAACCAACGGTTGGTGGATACTATGTAAGGTGTTTGGATAAGGGGAGGTCCCGAGGTCGAGCCCGCGGGCCTCCCCTTTTGGGTTTATAGTTATAACAATATATATGTGGTTTGGAACCGCTGCCAAGTTTGGAGTTGTTGTTTAGATTTGTCGGAATCATAATTTTTGCCACCATATTTGGCGGGACCTCCGCCAGATTTGGTGAGCCTTTTTTTGTTTTTGAAAATTCATTTTCGGGCCCTCATTGGGCATTTTCCCACTGCCACGTGGTAGCCCATGACTGGGCCACGTGGTAGCCAACCATTGGCCCACACCATCCACTTGCACATTCACCCTGCCATGCCAACCTACCACGTCCCATACGGTCTGCCACATGGCTGTATGGACTGCCACATGGCACTTCCTCATTGGTCCACATGTTGATCGAAAAATCCTGAAATGAGTGACATGTGGTAGCCTCTAGTGCTACCACATCACCATGCTGTCATCAACATGACACGTGTCACCCTCTGCATGTGCCACGCATGCTGACATCATCCATACTGATGTTGACATCAATACTAAGGATGCTAACTCATCCCTGTTGATTGGGCTAGGTTGACCAAAACTTTGACGACATATATCTTTTGATCCGTAACTTTATTTAACGAGCCGTTTACATCGTTGGAAATCTTGTGATGGGCTGTTTACGATGATTCCAATTTCACTGAGTTTTGAGGACTTTGAATTTTTTCCCTTTCTCTATCTGCTGAGGCCATTCTAAGCTTCTTGAGTTGCTTCTGCAAATTATGAGTTTTCCTTAGTCTTCTCTGGATCCTTTTTGGATCAATGAGTCTCTGAGAAAAATCATGATCGTGCTTCTACTAGCGTTAGGTTGTTTCTTCTTTCTTAATTCTTAATGTAATTTTCGATTTTTCGCTCCCACTATTTGCGTATGTTTTGTAAATTTATCATCTATGTGATCTTCTACATGGCCAGGTTCATAACTATTGGAAATAGAACCAATGTTGTAATCTAGGGAAGAGTAGGGGAATGTTACCAGTAGTTCAATCCATAAGCAAGCATAGAATAAAATATACATACATATAGATAGAGACATACACAAAGTAGTGGAAGCCCAAAGAGAAACCTTTATTAGATAGATGATTCAATACAACACAATGGATACCATATTCTCTAATAAATGCTTCTCTATTTATATCTAAACATTCAATTACCAGGCAGTTGTAATTACTTAACTACCTGCATCGGTTAGTTAACAGAGATCTCGATCGACTTATACTTGTGACTTCAAAAATTGACTGACTAACTCTTAGTTGATTGTTGGTCTAGTCGACAGAGTCAACTAGACCCTATAATAAGAACCAAGTGCACCCAACAAGCAAATTATAATCCAGAGGAGCCTTGACCACCTCTACTTCAACGAAGATAGTCTTACTGTAACGTACCCACATCAAAATTTTGATCTCTGATACCCCTTTGTAACATATCCATCCTCCTATATGAGTCCCATTACCACATTGTAATGTTCCCCACTACTACAAACTTGCTAAATAAAGATTTGATATCAATTTCTTTTTCCACGGAAGCAACTCATTGAAACCAACAATGCGCTCAACTGGCCTTATGCTACGCATAACTATGTTTTTCTAGTGCATGCCAACTTGGTCTCGTACAACGTGCAACAACTGTGTCTTAATAATCTTGCACACTCAACCATCATTGTGTCAACTGCATCAACTATCCCTCAACACGCAGGACATTTCTAGCTTCGCACTAGAATCCATACGATTATTGCTGAAGTTACTTAACAGATAGCAACTATAACAACGGGATGAACTCATAATAAAACTATGCACACAACCATTCCAATGTCGTGTGAGGTCTATCCCATTTTATGTGTGCAAACTAATTTCTTGGTGCATGTGATGATTCAAGCCTGACCTCAGAATCCCATGACCATTACCATAGAATTATCTAACATGAAACACTTAATAACTACCATTCTCTACATATGCAACAATTATGCAGAACTAACAATACATGCACAACCCAGCATTAAAGTACCAATTCCATAAATAGAAATAGCATAATCATTCACATGTTAAACAATATATAAACACACATAAACTGTCATGGTCCATGCCCTACATATGCAACAACATTTAGTTCTACAAAATATATAATTCACGCACAAATATATATACAACTGTAACACATAATATATTTAACATGTATATGCACATTACTCAGAGAATAATACACATAAGAAGACACTTATCTTTTGTTGTAATCCACTAACTGCGCGCAGAACTCAGACTTTCCACCCAACCATAGACTCTGCTGCTCAGAAACTCTCAGCAGTAGGTCACCCCTGAGTTGGGTCTTAAACTCCACCAAGGAAAAGGATTCCTAAGTAAAGCTAAGGTCTATCAATAGTCAAAACACTCAGACAAAGGTGCCAACCCCAACAAACATACTACAGTCAATCATTCCCCACATGCCTGTCCTACCCTAGGAAGTGTGCCCCTTCTCTGCTCAATAGTCCTTCGGCTTCCCCACTTCCCTTCCAGAGCTTCAACAACAAGATGAACATGAAGTCTCAAAGCCATGTATATGTTGCTTGGCACCTTAGGAAATCAATTCCAAATAATTCTCTCTCCTGGAGAGAATGTTCACGAGCCTGACAATCCGCTTCTTCGTTATTCATGGGCTTGACGAACCGCTTCTTCAATAAATACGGGCCTGGAAACCTGCCTCTTCAATAACACATGGGCCTAACAACCTACCTCTTCAATAATACACAAGCATTTCCAATTACAAGGTTATGTGATGGCAACAAGTTACAACAAGATATATATGCTTAGAAGAGGAAAGTTGGTATGCCTGATAAAGAAAATAAATGAATCCATCCAAATACACTAAGGCCCAACAATATATTTGCATGGCTAAAGCTAGACACTTGTCACCTTAAGAACTAGTTTCGCTCCACTTGGTGACTCATTCCCATCCCTTAGGAACTTAGGATAAATACATATCCCATAAATTATATTTTGGAAATATTATTAAAATATTTCTTCTTCCTAACTCTTGGCCCCTTTTTCCTTTTCTAGTGGAGTTTAAACCCCTCGTATCTTTTTGTTCGATTAGTCTGCACGCAGTGATATGTTTTTATTAATAAATGAGTGCAATTACATTTTACAAAAATAGGAGCATTGGCCTTTGTCACAATCCATGCTCTCCAACTTAACAACCACATAGGCACTCTGGCCTCAATATACATATATACAAAGGCTCTCCAACCCCAAAATATCTCGGCTACAAACATGGTCCAGTGCACACTTTGAAATGATCCTCATGCACTTACTCAGATGCAGGAAAATATATGAAATGGGTGTGAACTCTTCCCTTGGTTCGACGCATGGAAATCCTCACTCACTTACTCCGGTGCACATAAAGCTATGAAATGGGCACACACTCTTCCCTTGGTGCACACACGCTAGACTATTCCCAAAACTTGTGTGCCCATGGCTCACCAGCCTATATGTACATTTACATTTACATTACAATTGGGGTTCAGCCTAGGGGTATTGCATTCCCCTCCCCCCTTATTTATGCACCGTTCTCAATGCATTATGTACAATCAAAACTTCAAAGGTCTTCAAAAAGATATGGGTACTCTATGCGCATAATATCCTCATGCTCCCAAGTTACATCCTTAGGAGCGTAATAGATCCACTAGACCTTTACCAGTCCTATTGTTCAATTCCAGAGCAACTTGAATTTTCGGTCCAATACGCACACCGACTGAACTCGGAAGTCTCCTTCTTGCTCCACTTGAATCACATTCCAATCAATGACATGATTATCATCAGGCACATAATTTTTAAGCAAAGATACATGAAACACATTATGAATGCATCTGAATGTAGGCAATGCAAGCATGTATGCGGCAAGACCAATCCTCTCCAGGATTTCAAACGACCCACAATAACGTGCTGCCAACTTTGAACAATTTCTGAACTTAAGGGAACTCTTCCTAGCTTTCACTTTTAAAAACATGTGGTCACCCACTTTAAATTCTCTGTGAGTTTTGCATTTATTTGCATAACTTTTCTGTCTGTCTTGGGCAACCTTTAAGTTTTGTTTTATTTTTACCATTTTTTCTTCCATCTCCCTTAAAAAAACTGGCCCAACCACTGTGTGGTCTATTGGGTTTTCCCAACTCACTGGTGTGTTGCACTTTCTACCACAAAGTGCCTTAAATGGGCTCATCTTTAGAGATGCTTGATACCCATTGTTATAAGTAAACTCAACCAAATGTAAATATTTTTCCCACTCCACCGGTTTGTTCATCACATACATTCTTAGCATATATTCTATCACTTGATTTACCCTTTCTATTTTCCCATTTGACTCTAGATGATAGGTTGTGCTAAAATTCAGAATTGTCCCAAATCCTTTAAATAATCCCCTCCAAAAATTGGATGTGAACTTGGGATCTCTGTCAGACACAATTGTCTTAGGCACACCATGTAGCCTAGCAATCTCCGTCATATAAATATCAACAATGTTTTTTTTCCTTGTGAGTGAGGTTTATTGGAATAAAGTGGGCAAATTTAGTAAGCTTATCCACCACCACGATGGAATCATGCTGCTTGGTTGTTTTGGGTAGCTTCGTGATGGAATCCATAGTTACAACTTCCCATTTCCACTCAGGGATGGGAAATGGTCATAGCAAACCAGTCGGGTGTCTGTGCTCAACCTTTATTTTCTGACATATCAAACACTTGGAAATAAAATCAACCACTTCTTTCTTCATACCTGGCTAATAGTATTGTTTCTTGACAATTACTATTGTCTTTTGGTAGCATGGGTTCCCAACATAAGGAACATTGTGCATTTCTTTTGATAACATATTTTTCAACTCCTGAGAATTTGGTGCATAAACTCTGCCCCTATACATGAGGATTTCATCATCTTTTAATTCAAAATATTCAATTTTCTGCTGCAAAATACCTTGTTGTAACTTTGTCTTTATTTTCACATATTGTTGATCTAATTTTGCAGCCTCTAACATTTTGTCTTTCAAATCTGCTTTGTACATGTTGATGGATGTAGCAGACATCTCATGGACCCTCCTTCTGAGTGCATCAACCACCTTGTTCTCTTTACCCCTGATATTCTTTATATCAAAGTCATACTCATTGAGGAATTCTAACCACTCGCTTTGCCTGGTATTTAGAGATGGTTGTCCAAACAAATATTTCAGACCACTATGGTTTTTCCTCAACTCAAATCTTCTTCCCATGAGGTAGTGCCTCCACATATTCAATGCATGCACTATGGATACTAATTCCAAATCATGAGTAGCATAGTTCCTTTCATTCTCTTTTAATTTCCTTGATTTGTATCACACCGCATGTCCATTCTGACCAAGGACTCCATCGATCCCTTCCTTGCATGCATCAGTGCACACAACAAATTATTCATTAGGATCAACGATTCTCAAAATTGGCGCACTTGTCAGCAAACTCTTCAAGTGTTGGAAACTCCTTTTACAATCATAAGTCCACTCAAATCTCACGTCTTTATTTTACAAGGATGTGATTGGGTGTTCAATCTTTGAGAAACCTTCAATAAAGTTTATGTAGTACCCTGCAAGTCCCATGAAATATCTCACGTCTATGACATTCTTTGGTGTTGGCCATCCTTCAATGGATTTTATATTCTCCAGGTCCACTGCTATCCCTTCCTCTGAAATGATATGACCCAAGTAAGGAATCTGCCTCTGGTAGAATAAACACTTGCTCAAATTTGCATACAACTGATGTTCTCTCAATACTTACAACACCATCCTCAAGTGCTTCTCATGTTCTTCTTTAGATTTTGAGTAAATAAATATGTCATCTAAAAATACAATGATAAACTTATCTAAGTATTCTTTGAAAATACCATTCATTAAACACATGAAGACAACTGGTGCATTTGAAAACCCAAATGGCACTTCTGTAAACTCATAATGGACATACCTCGTGCTAAAGGTTGTCTTGTTGATGTCTTCCTCTTTAATTCTTACC
>JASDQU010738677.1:383529-396862 GCA_032191745.1 Picea mariana
AATTCAACTATCATTTACATTCCTTGATCTCTTCCTGCAGGTCCATTTACATCACATATTCAGACTTATGAGTTTTTTCCATAGTCCTTGGCCAGTTCAGTTATATTTACAATCTGGGGGAAACAGGGTGTTACAGATTATGATTGGGATTCAACACTAGTTGTACCGGTAATAGTGTTGGTCCCGGGGAGCTTGGATTCTGATATTGTTGCGGTTGTTGTTGTGGGATATAAGGTCATGGTGGTGGAACAAAACCTGGAAGAAGTTGCAGAGTGTTCAGTTGGAACTGAGGATAAGGATGGTTGGACATAGAGACAGTTGGAGCTTGAGGGTTTCCCTTGTTATGTCCTCCTCTCCATCCTTGAAGCCAAGGATGTTGGTACCGAGTAGACTAGCTTTTCCAACTTGGTGGGTTCCACTTTTGTTGTTTTTGATAGTAGGGTGGAACTTGGGATTGTAGATCTGGGTATGTGTGCTGGTTCTTAGGTTGCCATGGCCTCCTAGGTGCATAAGAGGACTCCCCAGGATCCCCACTCCTATAGATGGCTAACAAACTGGGCAATGATGGACATTTCTTAGTTGAGTGGTCTTCTGTGTAGAAGCCACAAACTGAAATGTTATCTTATGGGCATTCCCTTGAGGAATGCTTCCTCTTGCATCTTGCACAATATATGCTCATTGCTGCATTTTCCTCTTCTTGTTTCTTTTTAACTTTTAGGGTGTCCAATTGGGAACTTATTGTGCTTAAGATATCTGTCTTGAAGTTTTATAAAAGGTTCCCTATCTCTGCTCTCGTGATACCACCTGGACTTACTGGTTTTATGTTTATGTTATAAGGGTATCGAACATTCTTTCTTGTTTTAGCTCTACTCCTTGAGTAATTCTTACACATTTCACATATTTCAGAAAATGGTTTATATGAGATGTCATCTGATGCCATCAGGTTAAGCATCTATAGGTATTATTCCGAAATTCCCTTAAGGAAAATATTCCTAACTGCATCCTTTGTGAGGTCATGGTATTTTGATTTCTGGGAGATGAATGCAAACCATTCCATATAGTCCTCGAGATTCTAGTCTTCTAATTGTTGGATTTTGAAAATGTCATTACGAGATTCTTTGTTCTTACAGTAGTCTTGGTACTTCTTAAGAAATATATCTTTCATGGCTTCCCAAGACCTAATGTTGGATTCTCCCAACCCCATGAACCATCTTAGTGCAGATTCCTTCACGGTGGCAGGAAAGAGTTTTAGTTTCTAGGCATTTTGTAAGTAGTAGTAGCTCCTACACAATATGTCGAACTCAAATATGAAGATATCTAGATCTTCACTACTTTTAACATAAAAGGTAGGCAATGATGAGAGAGGAATATTCTTCATATTGACATTTGGGGTGGTGTCCAAAATTGGAAATCCGAAGGTATTTTCAGTTTGGTTTCCAGCTTTTTCCTCCTCCCCATGTCTTACATTGTTATGATCCTCCTAATCATCCATGTTGGTTTGGTTTCCAAAAAGAGAGTACCTAGGTGGTTTTATATTCGAAGAGAACAAGGTTTCCCTTTGATGAAAAGGTCTTCCTACTGATTGGATGTCAGGGACTCTACTCGAGCCGATTGAGATTATTGGTGCCAAAGTTTCTGTGTTAGTTTGAGAGATAATTATGTTGGCTGAACTACCAAACAAAATATTCACCTTTTCAGGGTCTATGATGTCCTTAAAGTTAGGATCTCCTGGTGGTGGTGTAAAAGAAAAGGTTGTATTGTTTGGTTCTGTGAAAGGCTCGAATGGTCTTGCCTCCTGTCCCAATATGACCGATGCTTCAATTTCTTGTTCTATAGTGCTCCCTGTGTTAGTCTTTTCAGAGACTAATTTAGATCTTTGAGTTGAGCTAGCTCTTGTTTTTCGGTATCGGTTTGTGGAGTTTATAAGTGGAACGTTCCTTCCCCCCAAAATATCGTAAGGAACCTTGGTTTAAAGGTTTGATTTAGATTTAATGTATCTACCTTTTGGATCTCTAGGTCTGTTCATGAAAGCAAACAAAAAAAAGAAGAAAAACTACCATTGGGTTTGGGGGAACCTTCTATAGCAGATTCACACGTTCTTACCTCTCATCTTGAAGTTCCCCCACCACCAAACTAATGCTAAGGTTTAGAAATGATCTATTTCCTAACTATTTCCTACCTTGAGACAACTCCCTGACAACAACACCAAAAATGATGGGTGTTCTATATGCACTAAAAACACACTAAAAACCCTCAATTAAATTGTCAACCTGGGGTAAGTAAACTTAGAGTGGTAGCAATATATATGTTGGCATGTTTGCAGGCAGATTTCTTCTTGTCATTGATGGCAAGATCAGAAGCACAATGTTGATGGCACAAGAACAACAATGAAGACATAGAAGAGAAATATAGAGAAGAGATCAAAGATCAGAAGAGATAGCACCTTGTGCTTTTCAGAAGTGCAACCGAGGACCAACTCACAGGATGAGCAAAGGTCACACAACCTTTTACACTTATAAATTCTTCCAAGTTGGAAGGATGCTTAAGCTCAGAAGGAAGAGAAACAGTGATCGTTGGATCACCCATCCTGAATTCCCAATGGCCATCAGATCAGAGTCCAAACAGGAGGAGCATGTAGAGAAGGAGAACATATCTCAGGCATCATATCTGAGCATGAGGACCGATCGTCATTGGATCTAGAAGAATGTGCATGACTGTTAAGTGCAAGGTGAAGTGGGCTTACACAGTCCTGAAAGCAGGGGACTGCCCATCGTCAAAGAGAATACGTGGCAATAGATGAGCAGATTCACAGAATCGCGAATCGAGAGAACTGCGTCGACCAGTCCGCATATATCACGAAATGTGAAATCCCAGGGACCCTTCAATCTAGAGGACACGTGGAGAGATATCAACATTCACTGATTGGAAATTCAAAGGAAGGAAGTTCTCTAACCTTCCAACTCGCGAAACATGAAATCATGATATGATATGCGCCGTTGGATCGAGGACTAATCTGGGCCGTCATATCTAGGAGGTGAATGTGGAAGACCATATCAACAAGGATAGGTGGCAGACTACGTCAGGAAGGACACATGGCACAATCAGACAGGGACAAGTGTCAAGATGATTCTACATTTCATGTACATGAATATTATGAATCTAAGTGACACATGGCAGCCACTCGGCGCATGAAACATCATCGAGTGACGCAAGAGTGACGTCACTCCAAGAGTTTTTCTTTGGGAATTTTACCATCAAGACTCCCCCAAAGTATCTAAGGCTAAAGTCCTAGAGCGGAGGATGGCCGTCTGATCACCAGGAATTGAGGACCGTCGATCTGGTCTCGAGGAATTCGTCGATTCGGGGATCGGGAATTTAGAGAAGATAGGTGAACAAATTCATGAATTTTGCAATGTCCTGAAGTGAGAAATCATGAAGCGCCTATTGGCATAGCTAGTGGTCATTGCTGATGGTCACATGAAGGAAGGATATTGCAAGTTGCTAGGATCCATTTCATGATTGGGAGTTGGAAGAGTCAGAGGGACTCATAGAAAAACTCATGAAGTGAGAAATTGCGAAGCACCTTTTGATTAGGCCTATGGTCACAGCCAGTGGTCACATCAATGGGAGATAATTAAAGGAGCTAGCGTAGCTAGGATCCATTTAGGATTTTCACAAATCGGGAATTCCAGAGGAAGGACTTGCAACAAACTCGTGAAATGCGAAATTGCAAAGCACCCTTTTGAATAAGCGGTTGGTCACCGCTAATGGTCATGTGAAAGGAAGGGCTTAACCATAAGAGATAGCACCCATTATGTAGATTTCACAGAAAGGGAAAAGGTGCCAAGAACATGAACGCACGGAGGTTCTCACAGTAATTGCCAGAATAAAGTGATTGCATCTGCCAGAGAATTCAGGGAGCTGTAGGGTGATTTCCAGAGGAGACGAAGAGTCTCGAGGTAACGTCCAGTGATGATGAAGAGATTCGATAATGATAGATAAGACAAAGAGTCTCAACTGCCAAAGAGGCTAAGGAATATTAGCATAACGACCACTGATGATGAACTCACAGGCAAAAAAAATGCTAGAGAAGATGAAGAGTTTCCATGATGATCGTGAAATGAATTGATGTGAGAGAGGCATGCAAAAGAGTGACAGTATGCGATTCTACTATAGAGCTATGCAAGAGAAAGGAGAAGTTACAGTGAACAAACTGTAGTGTAGAACAGAGTCACTATAAAGAGCATGCAAAGACATTGCACATGAGAAGGAAGAAGGTGCATAAAGAGGATAAAAACGCATAACATAGAAGAGATTCATGCTATTGTTGAGTGTGATTCATGTGAATAAAATTAGGTTGTGTGTAGTAGATGAAATGCACAGAAGGGGAATAGTGCATGGTATGGATATAGCACACAAATCATAAAAGGAAAAAGAACATAAAGTGCAACAGATGCAAGCAGAAAGACACTGATGCAGGTCGAGCAGAGCAGTGTAGCAGAACAATGATGTGACTGGTAAGTCATTGATAAATCCTGTATCACTGTAATAACTTTAGAGAAGCAAAGATTTATAATCAGGGTGGTAGGAAGGTTCTAGGGAGGACTGTTGTCTTCAGAGTTTCAAGTGGGTGCTTGAACACAGGGAGTTGTATCTTCCACCTGGTTGCAGCTAGAAAAACCAGGGTGGCAGGGTGGTGCAAGGGAGAACTACTATTCTATGTTATACAGGTTGGTGCTTGTGTGACTAGAAGTTGGTGCTTCTATCTAGTTGGTGTTGGAACACTTAGGGAGTTGGTGCTTACTTCTAGTGGGTGCTAGAGAAACAATAGAGTTGGTGCTCTTAGCAAGTTGTATCTTGCAAGACAGAGGTAGTAGCCTCATAATGAGTTGGAGCTCATCAATATGATAATGTACAAAATCTAAAGATTAATTATCATATCAAGAAGAATAGGTTTTTACCCTTTATGGGTTTCCTTAGGAAATATATGTCTCTCTATATTTCATGTGTGTGATTGATGTTTAACATTCTATTGCTTATTTCCCAACATCATGGTGATTGTCATTATGTTCAGTAAAGAGTTTAAAATGGGAAAAATTGTTTAAGAACAGTAACAACTGATTCACCCCCCCCTCTCAATTGTTCAACAATTGGTATCATAACCATTTCCTTTTATCTAAAGGTTGACCAGGAAGCTTAAACATGTCAAGCCATGAAGGAACTTCAAATAATAAGGCACCCCTGTTCAATGGAACAAACTTCTCCTTCTGGAAAGTTAGGATGAGAACCTACATAATGGCCCTAGGTGCAAATGTGTGGGATGTGGTAGATACTGGTTATGTAAAGCCAATTGTACTAGCTAATAAGGATGAAAAGTTAGAATTCATCTTCAACTCTAAGGCTATGAATGCTATTCTGAGTGGGCTTGCAGAAGCAGAATGTGTAAAAGTTATGCACTTAGAAACTACCAAAGAAATGTGGGACAAACTCATTAGAATTTATGAAGGTATTGAGAAGGTAAAGGACACCAAGCTTCAAACCTACAAAGTACAGTTTGAGTAGCTAAATATGAAGGAGGATGAAACTGTTGGAAAGTGATTTCTGAGAGTTGAAGAGCTAGTAAATGCAATGAAATCACTTGTTGAAAAAATTGAGGAACCCTCTTTAGTTCATAAGATTTTGAGATCTCTGCCAGATAGGTTCAACCTGAAGGTATCTACTATATAAGAACTTAATAATCTAAAAGCCTTGGATTTTTATCAACTTCTAGGGATGTTGTCTGCATATGAAATGAGGATAGTTAATGATAAACCCACCTCTAGATAAGCATCATTTAAAGCAGATAAGAATGAGGATTATGAGCCTGATGAAATTGAAGCAAAATTTGTGAGAAGACTAAAGAAAGGATCAGACAAGTACCAAGGCAAGCTGCCCTTCAAATTTTTTGACTGTGGAAGGATAGGTCACTTTGCATCTAAGTGTACACACAAGAATAAGGACCAGAACTCTGAAGGTGAAGAGAAGTACAAATTCAAGAGATTTGGTAAAAATAAAATCTTATGTGTAAACAATGATGACTCTTCAGGAGACATAGATAGTGACTCTTCTTGTGAAGATAATATTAATGAATTTATGCTAATGGCCAAAGAGGATTATGATAATAAAATCATAGGAAGTGATGTTGATGATGAAGAAGTTGTGGTTGACTTGGAAGGAGAACTGATCAGTGATCTAGAATAAATTGCTAGACTCAGACTCAAGAAGAAGAAGCAAAAACAATTGATGATACAGTTTGAGAAAGATAGTAAAAAACCTGATGAAGACTTTGCCCTGATGAAAGTAGAATTAGAAGAGGAAAAGAAAATAGAAGACATTATGAAACAATAGTTATCATAAAATAAGGAAATATGTGAAGCCTTGGAAGAAGAGGTAGTAAAAATCAGAAAAGAAATGGAGAAGTTTAAAGTATTATATCTCCAAAATATTCCAAGCATTAAAGCTTCAGAAGTATTAGCCACCATTCTGAATCAGCAAAGGAATCCAAATTTGAAAACTGGTTTGGGTTATGAAGAAGGATCAAATAATGGTCAGCCAAGCAATAAAGAATCCATTAAGTTTTTCAAATCTACATGCATTGACAACAATAAATATGGAGAAACAAAGGAAGATAATCGGCCACCAAGAAAGAGCGAACGAAGAAATACCGGAACTAAAACTGTAGAACAAAGAAATAATATACCCTCTGCTCAAAGAAATCATCAGCATGGAAGAAATCAACTTGCTCAAAGAAATCATCAGCATGGAAGAAATCAACCTGCTCAAAGAAGACAACCATTTTCTAGGTACAAAGGATTTTTCTATGGATATTGTTTTTACTCTTATAACTTTGGTCACAAAGTTGTAAACTGCTCCTTAAAATTTAGATATGAGAAATCAAGAAACTCAAGGAATAGATATCTGTCGTAACAAAGAATGAGACAACCAATTAACAAACAAACACATACAACAAATTGTGTGATGGCTGGGAAAAGGACATAGGTTAAGCATAACAATCATTATGATCCTTTATTCAATGAACCAAAATGTTACAACTGCCATAATTATGGACATAAAGATGCAAACTGTCTCTTAAGGAACTATGAACTAGATTTGAATCCTTTTGCTGAAAATGTCAAGGTTTGGAAGAAGAAAGAAAATGACAAGTGTGGACTAGTGCTGTCAACTCAAAGACAAAAGAACCCCTGGTATATTGACAATGGTTGCTCCAAACATATGACGAGAGACAAAGGCAAGTTTCTATCTCTAAGTGAAAGAAAATCAGGAAACATAACCTTTGGAAATGCTGCTCTAGGTAAAATCAAGGGTAAAGGGGTGGTGATTTTAAGTAATGGAAAAGGAAAATCCCAGGATGTTCTGATTGTATATGGGCTGAAACATAATTTTCTCAGTGTAATTCAAATGTGTGACATATGATGTGAAGTGGTGTTCACTTCCAAGGATTGCAAGATAAAGTCTGTAAACTTAGGACAAGTGGTGGCTAAAGGCATAAGGACAGATAATAATGTATATGTGCTGAAAGAAGATAGAGAAGAGTGTCATCTAAGAAAACATGATGAAAGCTGGTTATGTCATAGGAGACTTGGACATCTAAACTTTGACCACTTAATCAAGCTAAAAAATCTTGAGGCAGTAAAAGATCTTCCAAGAATATCAAAGCCACAAGACTCTTTGTGTAAACCCTTCCAAGTAGGAAAGCTAACCAAGACTTAGTTTAAATCCAAGAGCTCTACTTCAATAGATAAACCACTCCAATTAATTCATATGGATTTATGTGGACCATCAAGACATGAAGGAACAGGGAAGGAAAACTACTTTATGATGATCATTGATGATTACTCCAGACTTACTTGGGTTGCTTTTCTCAAAGAAAAATATGAAGCATTTGAGAAATTTAAAATATTTAAGGCTTTAACTAAGAATCAAACAGGTAAGAGGTTAAAGGTAGTAAAATTAGAGAGAGGAGGAGAATTTATGTCAAGTGATTTTAAGGAATTTTGTGATAAAAATGGGATCAAGAGAGAATACACAATCCCAGGAACTCCACAGCAAAATGGAGTAGTTGAGAGGAAAAACAGAACCATGCAGCAAGTGGCCAGGTCAATGATGAATGATAAGAACATTGGTCAAACCCATTGGGTAGAATCAATACACACAACAGTCCATGTTCTTAACAAATCCCACCTCAGACCACACAGTGACAAGACACCTTATGAACTGTGGTATGGAAGACCCGCTTCAATCAAACACTTCAAAGTCTTTGGGAGTAAGCGCTACATAAAGAATAATAATGAGAGCCTTGGCAAGTATGATTATAGGGCCGATGAAGGCATCCTCTTAGGGTATACTAGAAAAAACAAAGGATACAGATGCTATAATAAGAGGCTGCATAAATCAGTTGATTGTATTGACATAAAAGTTGATGGAGTCTCAGTAAGAGAGGTGAACAATATTGAAATAACAACAGAGGATATAGGTGAAGTTGAAGCTGAACAGGTCCAAGAATTAGAACACGAAGGCTCTAAGCTAGATGAAGATACAAATACTCAGGCAGATTCAAATCAACAGACAACACCAAATCATTCCTCCAGAATTACTCGAAAAAATCATCCCACAAGTCAGATAATTGGTGAGAAAGACAAAGGTGTACAAACCAGGAGAAAGATAATCAAAGACAATGGGAAATCACATATAGAACTCATATCCATGGTGGAACCCAACAACTTTAATGAGGCCAGTAAAGATGAAAATTGGTTAAGATCAATGAATGAGGAACTAGACCAGATTGAAAAGAATGACACTTGGGAACTCGTTCCTAGGCCAGTAGATAAAAATATAATAGGATCAAAGTGGGTCTACAAAAATAATATGAATGAGAAAGGAAACATTGTAAGAAATAAGGCTAGATTGGTCTGCAAAGGATATGCTCAAATAGAAGTACTGGACTTTGATGAAACATTTTCGCCCGTAGCAATATTGGAAGCAATTAGAATGTTTCTTGCCTATGCTTGTCATAAACAGTTTAAAGTCTATCAAATGGATGTCAAGTCATCTTTTATAAATGGATATCTAAAGGAATAAGTCTAAATGGAACAACCAGATGGTTTCCAACTGTCACATAAACCTGACTTTGTTTGCAAGCTGAAGAAAGCATAATATGGGTTAAAACAAGCTCCTCATGCTTGGTATCACAGATTGAATACGTATCTACAAGACAAAGGATTCAAGAGAGGAACAATTGAAAACAATTTATATATCAAAATAGAGGGTAATGATTTTCTCATTGTCTTGGTCTACGTAGATGACATCATCTTCGGTAGTAATAATGCCTCACTGGTACAATGGTTCCAGTCTGAGTTTAAAATGTCTATGATAGGGGAACTATCATTTTTTCTGGGTCTGCAAATTACTCAGAGGTCTGAAGGAATATTTCTTTCTCAAGAAAAATATCTAATGGAAATGTTGAAAATGTTTCAAATGGAAGATTCTAACCCTATGAGAACACCTATGGTGACTGGATGTAAGTTAAGAAAGGATGACGACTCACCTAATGTTGATCAAAGTTCATATAGGTCTATGATAGGCAGCTTGTTGTACATAACAACATCTCGTCAAGACATAATGCATGCTTTTGGAATCGTAGGAAGGTACCAGGCCACACCTAAACAGAGTCATTTGTTAGTTTTCAAAAGGATATTCAGATACCTGAAAGGAACAATGAACTATGGCCTATGGTATCATAGGAATAAAAAATTTCAACTATCAGTCTATTCAGATGCTGATTGGGCCAACTATGTAGATGAAAGGAGAAGCACGAGTGGAATTGCATTCTTCTTAGGAGATTCTCTTGTATCATGGTTGATAAATAAGCAAGGTTCCATTTCCTTACCAACTATAGAAGCTCAATACATTGCAGCTGCCACTTGCTGTACCCAAGTATTGTGGATGATTCAGACACTTGTAGACTTGGAGGTAAAATACACTGCACCGATCCCAATTCATTGTGATAACACCAGTGCAATTAGTGTGTCAAAGAATCCTGTCTTACAGTCCAAGAACAAGCATATACCCATCAAGTATCACTTCTTGAGGGAACAGGTAACCAACTCTGTGGTTTCTGTGCATTATATTCCCTCCAAAGATCAGATTGATGATATCTTCACTAAACTGCTTACACAAGCTCAGTTTGAGTATCTACGCTAGAAGTTGGGCATGACCCCACGATAAATCTAAGAGATTCCATCCTGTCATGGGGAGTATGTGTTGGTTGAATATCTGATACCTCCGGAAAATTACTGCAATAGCTCAAGGGGAGTATGTTTTTTCTTTGACATTGATGTCAAAGGGGGAGAAAAAGTGTGGATGCGTGGATGCTAGAGTTGGAGCTCTAAGTAGAATAGTGTAGTCGTTCAGGGTTGCCATTAATTCCAAAGGGGGAGATTTTTGGCATTTTTGCAAGCAGAGGTGTGCTTGTCATTGATGGCAAGATAAGCAGTGCAATGTCGATGGCACAAGAAAAAAAATGAAGATACAGAAGAACAAGCTAGAGAAGAGATCAAAGCTCATAAGAGATAGTGCCTTGTGCTTTCCAGAAGTGCAGCCGAGGACCAAGAGAAGGATTCGTAGGACGAGAAAAGGTCACACAACCTTTAACACTTAGAAATTCTTCCAATTCGGAAGGATGCGTAAGCTCATGAGGAATAACAATAGTGATCGTTGGATCACCCATCCTGAATTCCTGATGGCCGTCAGATCAGAGTCCAGACAGGAGGAGCACACAAAGAAGGAGAATAGATCTCATGCGTTAGATCTGAGCACGGGGAACAACCATCGTTGGATCCAGAAGAACGTGCACGATCATCAAGTTCAAGGTGAAGCGGGCTTACAAAGTCCCAAAAGTAGGGGGACCGTCCATCGTCAAAGAGGATGCGTTGCAACAGATGAGTAGTTTCGCAGAATCGATAATTGGGAGAACTGCGTCGAGCAATACACATATATCGAGAAACATAAAATCCCAGGGACTGTTCAATCTGGAGGACACGTGGTGAGAGATCAACATTTCGCTAACCGAAAATTCAAAGGAAGGAAGTTCTCTAACCTTCCAACTTGCGAAACGTGAAATCGAGATATGATCTGAGCCATTGGATTGAATATTAATCCAGGCCGTCATATCCAGGAGGTGAATGTGGCAGACCATGTCAACAAGGAAAGGTGGCAGAATACGTCAGCAAGAACACATAGCACAATCAGACATGGACAAGTGTAAAGATGATTCGATGTTTCAAGTACGTGAATATTACGAATCTGAGTGACACGTGGCAACCACTCAGCTCATGACATGTCATCAAGTTACGCAAGAGTTACGTCACTCCAGGAGTTTTGCTTCAGCAGTTTTACCATCAACACTCCCCCAAAGTCCCGAAGCGGAGGATAGCCATCGGATCAACAGGAATCGAGAACCGTCGATCTGGTCTCGAGGAATTCACCAATTCAGGGATCGGGAATTTGGAGAAGATAGGTGAGCGAATTCACAAAGTTTGCAATGTCCCGAAGTGCGAAATTGTGAAGTGCCTGTTCTTGTAGCCGGTGGTCACTGCTAGTGGTCACATGAAGGAAGGAGCTTACAAGTTTCTAGGCTCCATCTCATGATCAGGAGTTGGAAGAGTCAGAGTGACTCATAGAAAAAATCGCGAAACGTGAAATTGCGAAGGACATTTTGATTAGGCCTGTGTTCACAGCCAGTGGTCACATCAACAGGAGAGAAGTAAAGGATCTAGCGTAGCTAGGCTCCATTTCGGAGTTTCACAGATCGGGAATTCTAGAGGAAGGACTCATAGCAAACTCGGGAAACGTGAAATTGCAAAGCACCCTTTTGAATAAGTGTTTGGTCACTGTTGATGGTCATGTGAAAGGAAGGGGTTTATCCAGAAGATCTAGCATCCACTGTGTAGATATCTCAGAAAGGGAAAAGGTGCCAAACACATGAACGCACGAAGGTTCTCACAGTAACTGCCAGAATGAAGTGATTGCATTTGTCAGAGAATTCAGGGAATTGTAGGGTGACTGCCAGAGGAGACAAAGAGTCTCGAGGTAACGTCTAGTGATGATGAAGAGATTTTGTAATGATAGAGAATATGAAGAGTCTCAACTACCAAAGAGGCTAAGGAATCTCAACATAATGACCATTGATGATGAACTCACAGGCAACATAACGGCCATAGAAGATGAAGAGTTTCCATGATGATAATGATATGACTTGATGTGAGAGAGGCATGTAGAAGAGTGATAGTATGCGATTATGCTGTTGAGCTATGGGAGATCAAGGAGAAGTTACAATGAACAAATTGTGGTGTAGAATAGATTCATTGTAAAGATCATGCAGAGACATTGCGCATGAGAAGGCAGAAGGTACACATAGAGGATACAAATGCAGAACAGAGAAGAGATTTGTGTTGTTTTTGAGTGTGATTCATGCGAATAAAAGCAGGTTGTGTGTAGCATATGAAATGAACAGAAGGGGGATAACACATGGTATGGATATGGCGTGAAGAGTATAAAAGGAAAAAGAATAGAAAGTGCAACAGATGCAAGCATAAAGACACTGATGCAGATAGAGAAGAGAAGTGTAGCATAACAATGATGTGACTGGTAAGCCATTGATAAATCTTGTATCACTGTAATAACTTTAGAGAGTTTGACTGTAATAACTTGTATCTTGTATCTTGTATCACTATATTGTGACTGTTGTCCTTAGAGTTTCAAGTGGGTGCTTGAACACAGGGAGTTGTAGCTTCCATTTGGTTGTATCTAGAAAAACCAGGGTGGTAGGGTGGTGCAAGGGAGAACTATTGTTCTTCATTATACAGGTTGGTGCCTGTGTGATTGGAATTTGGTGCTTCCATCCAGTTGATGATGGAACACTCAGGGAGTTGGTGCTTCCTTCTAGTGTGTGCTAGATAAACCAAAGAGTTGGTTCTCTCAGCAAGTTGCAACTTGCAAGAAAGAGGTAGTATCCTCACAATGAATTGGAGCTCATAAGTATGATAATGTACAAAATGTAAAGATTACTTATCATATGAAGAAGAAGAGGTTTTTACCCTTTATGGGTTTCCTCAGGAAATACCTATCTTTGTATATTTCATGTGTGTGATTGATGTTTAAAATTCTATTTCTTATTTCCCAACATCATGGTGATTGTCATTATGTGTTCAGTAAAGAGTTTAAAATGGGAAAAATTGTTTAAGCACAGTAACAACTGATTCACCCCCCCCCCCCC
>JASDQU010738677.1:396875-418285 GCA_032191745.1 Picea mariana
CCAAGGTAGAAGGGTTGGTAGTAGTATAGTCTAACTAAGGAAGTGTCTATCTAAGGGCTAATCTATCCAAGTAAAAACTATTAATTAGCAAACCCTACTAAGGAACTCAAACTATGTACCATAAGTAACCTTTGAACAAAGGATCGATGGATAGTTCTAAGAAAGCAAATGAAAACCCTACTTAAAGAAAACTAACTTAATCATAACAATAAGAAAAAACACTATATATCTAATAAGAAATAACAACAACAAACTACTTTTAATTAACCTACTCAAATAAGAAACTATCCTATGAAGGCAAGTAAATAGACAAGAAACTACCCTATCAAAGAAAAATAGACAAGCAAGCAACTACCCTATTAAAGAAAGACAGACAATCATGCAACTAACTAATTAACCTATGATAATTTCTACAACAAGTAAAATAATTAAGATTACTCAATAAGCAACTAATTAAACTAAGAAGCAAGTGAACTCTATTCTTAAATTAAACTTCACAACTACTTCTAATTTATGAGAGGAAATCTACTAAATTGAAACAAAGAGGAATTAACAACTAATCTTTAATCTATGATAAGCAAATTATTCCTTAACCTACCAAAGAAAAAGACTATCTATCCTACATAAGCAAGGAAACTATCTTCTAATCCTAATCTACAAAAGCAAGGAAACTATCTTCTAATCTATGAAAGAAAGGTAAATCAAATATAGTGTTGATGGTTATGTGAATGTCTTATGATATCACGATGGCACTTAACAATTAACGATAAATCAAGAGGGATAAAATCTATATTGACTTCGATAGCAAAGTGAAAAGTGTGAATTAGGCAATCCAATGAGAATTTATCCATTATGGAAACAACATCAACTATCTTGCATATCCATCTGATTATTCAATCATACATTAATCATCAAAAATATAAAGATTCTATTCTAGTAAATTCAATTGCATTCTATACTAATGAAGCAAATTCATACTACACTAAACTATAATTAACTACGAATTGAAATTGCAACCTAGATCTAAGAAAGAAATTGCAACCTAGATCTAAGAAAGAAATTGCATGAAGTAAACTAAACTAGTTCTATCTTAACAATTCAAATTGCAAAAAGAGGAAATACTCATAAACATAAATTAAACACTATTTCAGCATATGACAAGTAAACAAATGAGCAAACTTAATGGAAAATTAAAATAAGCAAAGCTAAGTAGCAACTAGATAGGCAAACTAGAATTGAAAACTAAAGGCTAATGACTATCCATCCACCGAAACCCTGTGAACGAAATCATGAATTAAAAACTATGTTTTAAACTTTATTTTAAACTCTGTTTTAGCAAAAAGAAAGTCTAATCTACCATCTAATCACACACGGGGTTAGTATCTAAGCTTGCAATCTTGCTTCTACTAACTAAAGAGTCATTGCATATTAACAAGATTCCTCATAATGACCTGCAAAAACTAAATTAAACCAATTAAATCATAAACAACAATTTATATAACAAAGAAATAAAATGACAATTCATGTACAAAAAATGAAATAAAAAGACACCTATGCTATCGAATTCATAAGAAAAATCATAGGATAGTTACCCAGACTGCTGATGGCCCCTGCAACAAGTGGTGGTTACTATTCAAAGGCACACCACAAACTTCAACAAAGCGATCTCACCATTAAAATTAAAAACACAAGTTTTACACAGTCTGGCAAAGAAAAACAGAGTTAAAAATTGTCTTTCTCTCTAACTTTCTATTCCTGAAATTCTTAACTATTGTCTGACCACTAAGGTTGTATTTATAAGTTTTACAAACTGAGAGGTCAACCACTGGATGGTTGATCCTCTTCTAAAAAAAGCAAATTTCCTTTAAGATGCCCTAATTGCCGAAATGAGGCGAGCCAATAATCGCCCAACATAACAACTCAAATCGAGTTGTCAAGAGTTCAGTAGTTGTAGGCCATGAGCATGAGAAAAAACCATGTCTTTGATTCACCCATCACTGACCTCCAATACCATAACCTCCAAATTGCCCATCGTTTTTGTGCAGGACGGAGTGCCGGATGGAGTATCGGGTTGAGTGCCAGAAGAAAAAACAAGCTGCGATTTTCCTTGTGACATACAAAACATGAATTAATTTCCTCAGATCATAAAAACATATTGATTTAAACTCAAAATCATTTCAAAACAAGAATTATGTATACTTGGTGTGGATCATAGTGTTTTGACACAAAATCTCTTCAAAAACTTCGCTAAAACATGAAAACGCATATACACATTCAGAAAAAAGGATCTAATTAACGTCATAAAATCGGTCATATCATAGGCCCAACAATGCTCAATACTGAAAAAAATTCAATTAGGCCCTCAAAATGGCCCCGAAAGTTTAGCAACCGAAAAAAATGCTAAAAATAGTAAATTGCCAAAAGACTGTTTTGAGCTAGTTGGAATAGGTGGGTGGCCAACGATATCCACATGGATTGGCTCTACATAATTCACAACTATTTAATGGATCAATGAAATTTATTAATTCACAATTTGAAAAGAACATACTAAAATTGTGGGTTTACTAGCATTGCCACCAATTTGGTCTGTGCTTGAAGAAACTTAGAGAGCGGAAAAAACATGGTGTAAGAAAAGAGCTAGGGAGAATCCATAGAGAAAATGTCCCCAACATCTCTGCTAGATCCTCTTGTTTCTGCTTGATCACCACCAAGAGAGGTGCGCCGAATACACAAATCAAATTCATTAACAATGTTGTGTAGTTGTTCTGGATTAGTTTTGAGAACAAAATGAAAGCAAAGATACTACAATGAACTACTCATAAATATTGCCAGAAACAAAGAAATACAGTAATACACAATTATTGATCTGGATTATTTTTTAGAACGAAATGAAAGCAGAGATACTACAATGAACTACTCATAAATATGGCCAGAAACAAAGAAATACAGTAATACACAATTTCTATTAATGTGCGAAATGTACAGAACTGTAAAAATACAAAGTGAAAGACTTGCTAAAATGGTGGCAGCTTATCTCTGAGAAGATATGTGACGACTACTCGCATGTGAAAGAATATTATTGTTACAATGAGGCTCCAAAGGCCTTTTTAACATAATTAAAATCCAAAACCCTAACCTTGGAAGATGAAAATCCAAAAGGTTTGTGGGCCCCGATGGGGGTAGTTGATACATCAACTTCTCCGGGGCATAACTTTTGCATATGATCTCTGTTTGGGGTGCTCAATACACCGTTGGAAAGGTCTACCCAAGAAGAATGATTTTTGACTGGAACAAGTAAATGTATTAAGTAGTCACCTGGGCCCCAAATCCCCAAAAACCATCGTTTAGGGCCTCAAAACGACCCCAGAAGTTTGGAACCTGAAAAACTATCGAAAAACTGATAAGATGGAAAATTGTTTTTCAAGCCCATTGAATAGGTGGGTGGCCAACAATATCCACCTGGATCAATCCTCCCTCCTTAGGAATCAATTTTTTCCATTGCGTTGAGTTCCCATGGGAGAGGTTGGAGCGTTTGCTGAATCTGAATCTTGGTGAGTTGCTTACCTTGCTGGAGACCTCACACTGCTTGGTTTGTGGAAGGTTGTCATGAACCTGTTGCTGGTGGGGTTGAATTTGTTCAACCTGTCGGGATACATGAGATATCTTTGTGTATAAGGAATGTTTGCGCTTTGTTATGTCTTGTCGACCTACTTTTGTTGGATAAAAGGTGCTTGGGATGAGGTTGTAGTATCCTTATGTTCTTCTTTTGAACATATTGTGAAGAAGCTGAATTTTGTAGTATGAAATACTACCTTGTGGTATTATTTAGGTGATACAATAGTTGGAACTACCTCTAGTATTCTATAGAGATGACCCCCCAGAGAAACAATGTCAGGGTCTAGACTCATAAACAACATGGCGTTTCCACATATATGGTTGTCCCAAGAGAACATCACAGACATCCAGTGGGGAAAAATCACATAATACCTCATCTTTGAAGGGATGGATGTCGTATGAAAATTGACACTAATGACTGACATGAATATCTCCTCTCTAACGAAGCCATCCAATGTTGTATGGATGTGGGTGTGGTGTTGTTGACAATCCTAGTTGTTTGACGACCTCTACAGAGATGATGTTCTTTGGCTTCCTTTATCAACAATGAAATGCAACAGGGTCCCCTTCACCCACATCTGTGAATGAAAAAATTGCTCCCCCTCTTCAGGATCTATTGGTTCTTCTGGTTGAATTGTTGTAGTCACGACAATAGAAGTGGGGTCTACGTCAATGATCTATCTTTTACCAACATTTGTTGGTTTCTTATATTAGTTATACCTTTAACATGTTTGACCCAGTTTCAAGTCTAATGGGGGCCCAAAAAAGCCTCTAAAACTATTGTCCCTCCTCATAAACCAGAAGGCAACGCAGTACACAGAGTGCATGGTGCTGTCTCACCTGAGATAGTTCTATGGGTGGCTACAATGCTCAGGTGCTTGCAGCCTGGGAATGAGTGGGGATATGGGATTGTACTATGTGATCTTCACTAAATTACTATATCATTCATCAATCTTAGCTATTCTGTCATTATTTATTCATGCATGTAAGTCAACAGATCTAACTACTTTATCAAGACATTCATATAAGATCTAAGCATTGACAACGAAGACATAAACAATAAGCATTCCACATAAAACATGATTTATTGTGGTTCACCCCCTCCTGGGATACGTCCACACATATTTGTTTCTTAAGCTCTTTTATTATGGTTCTATCATATATGTCACCGCATGCACTACAACTTTGTTCATACATTCAAAAAACAGAGTCCTCAACCTTTACGAGGTTGACTAGACCGCACCAGGATCCTCAACATGCGATCTAATTATCAAGGTCTAGTTAATTTTCTCTCCCATAGTTCAACAACTTACAAAAATGTATTAGATTATAGTCGTGTTATAGACCTGTTACTCTATCTCATCTGAGTAACACACAATCATCCACCCCCCCTAGACCTCCTAGGTTTCTATTTATATCTAGTTTTGGCTCATCAACCATTACCTTCTCTTGCCAAAACCCTAAGCTAGTTAGGTCTTGTTGCATGTTGGCCTTGCGTGCTTTTCTCCTCTGCATGCGCATTTTCCTTTCGTCCACTATTTTTCTTGCCAACTGTCTTTATTTCTCATATTCTTGCATGCGCACATCACATGCCTTTCTACTAGCTGTATTTCCTCCACATCATGCCTTTTCCCCAAAGTGAGCATGTGACCAACATTCCCCCAACATTGACATCGTGAATCATCTTGATTTACTGCCTGACTCATGCAACTGCAAATGCTTTCTTCCTACGCCCGTTACTGCCTGTTGCAGTGCATCATACATTTTCGTTATCCATTGGCACTACTGTTGAGCCTATTTTCTCTTGTCATCCATAGAAATGACCACCTACTCTATGATAATATATTGTAGCATCTCTCCTCCCTCGGATTTTATCTTCTCAATGCTCTTCTTAGCTGTCTCACTCTCCATGACCAACTGCTCTGCCTTTTCTTGCAGGGGCTCCAACAATGCTTGTCTTGTTGTCTTTTGTGCTTCCAACACTTTCTCTTCCAACTGCAGGGCCTTCAGCTCGGTGGTCATTTTGATATTCTCCGATAATGACACTATTTTTTGTCATTGCTTCACCTCTTCCATTGCTGCATGGAGTTTATTTTCCTTCTCTTTGAGTTCCTGCAGGCTCCCATCATCTAGGAGGTGAGTCCATAGTTGCGCACTCTTTTTTAACAACTCGGTGACTGTCTGTTTGCTTTGACCAATCTCTTTCACAGTTGTTGTTGCCTCACATTTTCATTGCACTCTGACTTCTGGAGGAGTAGTGGGTGTGACCATCTCCTCCACTCTTTGTTGTGCTCTCTCTTTCCGTTGTTCTTCAAGGTTGAGGGATTCCTTCGTTGAAATATTCTTTGTCTGGGCTACATACAGGTTTGTTGCATCCGCTCTTGCTCTAGAATGAATCTCCTACATCTCGATGTCCTTTAAGGGTTTCTACATTGTTTCTTTATCAAGGAACATCATCTCTGGTGTGATGATGAAATTAGCACTTGCCTGCACTGCAAACTGCATTGTATCTGGCATTGGCACTCCTTCCTTAGCCTACATAGGTGTTTCTTTTTGTGTCTATGCTACCCCAATCCTTAACTGATCTAGCACAGATTTTACCTCTTGCACTTGATCTATGATTGAAGCCCTGTGCTTCTCTGTATCCTCCCATACTTAGGCTAGTATTTCCTTGACTGTTGTCGCCACTAAATCCACATCATTCGGGGTTAGTGATATATGGCTCTGTGGCTTATGGGCCTTTGCCTTCTTTCAACCACCACTGGTATGCTCCCCTGGCCGCTTCTCCTGGGTGACTGATGGCTCAGGAATAGTGGGCCTCTGGGTCTCTCCTCTAGTGGTTGGCCCCATTTCTCCTGCCTTAGTAATCTCCTGGGTTCCTGTCCCTTGTTCTTCATGCTTAGTGATTTCTTGTGTCCCTGCACCTGTTTCTTCCACACGCACTTCTTCCGTTGAGTGTATTGGTGGTTTTTTTGTGCATGATGGAGCCTATGTAGAGCCCCTTGGTGGTCTATTATGTGTTCATGATTTCTTATTGGCTGGGGTGCTTCCCCCCTCTTTCCCTTGGGCAGTCCTCTTTTTAGTTTCGACCCCGTTGGTGAATGGTTGGTGTGTTGGGGTTGGTCTTTCCTGTGTCTGAGTTCATGAGCTTGGTACTACAGTTGGAATCTCTGGTACCTTCCATTCTTCAGGCTAGTCCTGGACCTCTCTTTGGATTTCTTCCTGCATCACGCAATAGTTGAGTTTGAGTACTTCCTTGGATTTTCTTTCTTTTCTTGCATCCATAAGCTGTGGCACGTTTCCCTAAAGTTTGCAACCTGTCCAAACTCCTGGATAGTCTTTGGTGTGATGCACCATCTATCCATAATAAGGTCCTACATTTCTGTGAAGTACCTTGCAAAGATGCCTTTGTTTGTCTTATTTCTCTTGGGGTTTGCGCTGATGCGTAATGATATATATCTTGATGTGCCGCATTTCCCTGATGACATCTCCAGGTACTTGTTTTAGATTGGTTCCTTCCAGCCAATGAGGCCAATGAGGATGAGTAACCATGAGTAGTGGAACTTAGAGCCGCAGTCCTATGTGTCCTTACAGTTCTCCAAGAATGAATTTAGAAGGTATGGGCCCCAGCTCATCGAGCTCCCCTTTGCACACTGTGCGGAGGCGACGACCACACTGGTCGATACTTCCTCTTTGCGACACTTGTGCATTAGTTTACATTGGAGGAGTCTGGTGGAAAAACCTTTCATTGGATCATTGATATCACTGATCCCAATGCCCCTTTTACCGTGCTTCATGCCATACTTGGCCTTGATCTCATTTGAGATGGCCTTAGCTCTGGTCTTATCCTCTAGGTACTACTTTAGTTTTTCCCCATCTGTGGGTAGCCCCGTGATTCATGTGATGAGGTTCACAGTGATAGGCACCGACCTATCCATCCATAAGATTCATCCATGCACTTGTGCAAGTAGTTGCTTGACACATGCGTTGATATGCTTTCCTGTCCCAAAGTGTGGGGCATCTAGTAAGTTCATTATTCTAGTGTTATATAGCCCTAGAATACATTGCGCCAAATCTAACAGTGGCATTCCTGATGAGCCTTCTCCCTTGATTTTTAGGTAAATTTCGGATGCGAGGTCTAGAAATTTAGTGACATTTGCCATGTCATGGTCAGAGTACTTGATGGCAGTCACTCCACCGACCATGTCATCATCCACGCAGACCCCACTTAGAATATTTGGTAGAACCAAGGTCCCTTCTACCTGTGGCTGGGGCCCTCCGTGCGTGATGCTCTCAGCTTGGTCCTTTTGTTTGGCTTGTGGGGATGAGGCCCCAACCTATGGTACACCCCCGTGTACTGCTTCCTGTCCTACCTCTCATTCATGGCTCTGTGGCACTGAACCCATGGCCTTCTTATTCTATCGTGGCCCTTGTACCCTTGAGGTATCAGACTTAATTATTTTTGGGTCCTCCTCCATCTACCCGGTCTTGTGTGTTGGGTTCTTTTCCTACTCTACCGTCACTAGGTTTTTTTCGTACTCTAGTGTGTGGATTTAATTCACATCCACCACTACAGGTACCGCTTTATCCCTTCCATCTATCACGTGAGAAGTACTTCACGTGTTCCTGTTGGCCTTTCTCGACTCTCCAACTCGGGGTGGTGACATTGTTATGAGGTCTAGGCTATAAATATGCAAACTTGACGAATGCTCAGTCGAATTTTCACTCTATCACTATTTCCCTCTCCTTACAATTGACACACTGATTTGATTTTCCCTCCTTTTGCAGACTTTATAGTGGGACAAGGAAGTGATAAATTTTTCGCACTGACAATTGTCCTTTTTTCACTTTTGGAGGCGTGTCCTGCGCATGGTACCATTGTATGTGTTCATTGTTTTCTCATGTGCCATGTTTTCAGACTTTTCCCTTTTCGTTGTGCTATGTTATTTACCTCTGTGTATAGAATGTCGCAATTTCAAGCGCCACTTCAAGTTGACGCCTGAATTCCATAGCCGTCATTTTCTGAATTGCCACACTTTTCTACCGTTAGCCCTTTTTCTGGAGCGCTCGGATNCTGGCGCAATATTATTATTTCGTTATTCTAAATCAATGACTTGTGTGCGTAGACTCTTTTCCTTTTCTTCGTACTGATTTGCTCACTTGCGCGTGCAGATTTTTATTTTTTATTTTTTCCCAGTAATTTTCAAGTTGCGGGTGGTCAACTGTCCTTGTACAGCTTCATTCGACTCCCATTGATTATTCCCCTCAACTCTGTTCCTTCAAAATCCTTCAAATCTATAACTCCTCCATATATGACAGTCTTGACCTCATATGGTCCCAACCAATGCATTTTGAACTTTTCTATATGTTGAAAAAACTTGTTGTCATACAATAGGACTAGGTGTCCTTCCTTGAAACTTTTTCTCTTGATATGTCGGTCATGCCAAACTTTGTCCCTTGATTTTTATACTTCTTTGTGAAATCCTGCTAGAATCCTATATTCTTCCATGCTCATCAGTTGACTTAACCTTTCTTGTACTGCACCTCGCTCTATCATGTTTGTAATTGTTGCAACATGCAAACTTGGTACCAAGAATTATATGAGGTATTATGTCGAAGTGATGATGTATCACGCGCTTGATCTTCTTGTGGGTGGTTGAATTGGCCCAATAAAGTCGATAGCCCATTTTTCAAACACTTGTATCATTACTTGTGGGTGTAAGGGAATATCATCCTGTCTTTTTGGTTTGCCAACCCTCTGAAAAACATCGCATTGTTGACAATGTTTCTTTGTAGCATGATGAATATTTGGCCAACATAATCCTACACACAGTACCTTTTGCATGGTAGCTTTTCTTGCATAGTTTCCTCCCGCTATTCCTTCATGGGATTCTTCCATTATCCTAGGCCTTTCGTGTTCCAGCGTGCACCTTCTCAAGATATTGTCAGCCCCCATTTTATATAAGTGCCTGATGATCAACAGGTAGTCGGCTGCTCGGACAACCTGATTCTTCCTCTGTGCGGTGTTAATTCCCATGGCACAGTCCCTGTACTTAAATACTCAATAATTTCAACAAAATAATTATCCACGACCTGAGCTAAAAATAACTATGTGTTAGGGAAGGTATCCTCTAAGTTTGTAGGCTCCTCGCCATTGGTGACCCTTGACAAGTGATCAGGTCCTGCGTTCATCTTTCCTGGTTTCACTATGACTTCAAAGTCAAATTCTTGAAACATCAGTAACCATCGACAGATTCTCCCCCCCAACACTAGCTTGTTGACTAGGTACTTAAGGGATGAATGATTTTTGAACATCTTAATTTTTTTCCCAAGTGGTTAATTCCCAAACTTTTGAAGTGCTTACAACATTGCCATACCTTCTCGCTCTGTAGTGTTGTAGTTTTGCTCAGAGTCTGACGGTTTTCTAGTTGTAAATGCTATGGGATGGTACAAATCCTCTGCTACTGGTTGCACCAGAATATCTCCCAAGGCTATGGCTAATGCATCTACATGCACATGGAATGTCTTCTCCCATTCTGAAAATACTAAGATGGGTGTTGTGACCATCTTCTCCTTCAGGGTGTCCAATCCTTGCTAATAAATCTCATTCCACTAGAATTTAGTATTCTTAAGAAATTTCTCCATCGACGCAGTGATCTATGCATATCCATTGATAAATTTTCTGTAATATATTGTATGTCCCAATGTGGCCCTGAGCTGGCGCACTAATTTTGGTGCTGGTAAGTTCACCAAAATCAAGCCTTCTCTACATACTATCAAGCCTTCTTTGCAGGATCCACGATCAAGCCTTCTCTACATACTATGTGACCCAATAGAATTCCAAAGGGTGTTCCAAATATACATTTCTTAATATTCAAGTATATTTGGTATTGCCTACATATTTCTAACATCAACCTCAACACCTCGACATGATCCTTCAGCAGGTTGTATATTGTCCAATATTCCAAATATACCTCTAGAAACTGATGGATGAATTCTTTGAAGGCAACAATGACTACTCTGGAGAAAATTGCTGGCACAATTTTCAGTCGAAAATGCATGACTGTGTACTATTAGGATCCCCATTTTGTTACAAAGGTAGTCTTGTGCCGATATTCTGGTGCTATCTTGATTTGGTGGTAGCTTGAGAATCCATTAGTGAACGAGTATGCTTCTTGGCCTCCCACATTTACTAGGACTTTATCTGTAAAGGGATTAAGGAAGGGGTCATGTAGGAAAGCATCATTGAGATTTCTCAGATCTACATAGATTCTTATGCATCCTTTCTTTTTCTCCTGAACTACCATGGGGATTATCCATTATGATTCTTCTACTGGTTTTATGATTCTTGCTTCCAACATTCTGTCGATTTATGGTCTTAATTTCTTCTTTTAGACAGGGTTCAATCTGTAAGGCCTCTGTCTAATAGGTATTTCCTTCGGTTTGAGAGGGATCTTCATCTCTCCAAGTTCTCCTGCAATACCCTTCATTTATGTAAAGGTTGTTGGGAACAGGTCACTGTACTCAGGTAGTAATTTTGTGATCCTGTCCACTGTTTTCTCGTCCCAGTAGTCTCCAATGCTAACCATCTTGGGATTCTCAACTGTCCCAATGTTGACTTTCTTCACCTTAATTGGCGCAACAATTACTTCTGATTCTAGAGGTGGACCTTCCACTTCTCTTTCTCCTTCAACTTCGTCAATCCGAATATTGCACGGATCGTCTTCATCTAGTACTTCTTCCTGCACATGGTAGCATGACAACAATTCTTTCAATGTCTATATATTCTGCTGTTGTTTTTCTATTATGAGTTCAAATTCTGGTTCCTTAATGAATATCACCCCTCTTATTTGTTTAAGGGTTGTGTCTATGTTGGGTTTCTCATGCTCAAATGAGAAATTGACTATAAATTTTTGTTGTAGTACTAGCCAGTTCATCGCTCCTCTGCGCAATTCTTGGTCTACATACTAGTTTGTTGGGATGCCCTCTAATGTCTGTACGAAATGGTTAGGCCATTCTTCTAGGGGTGTCATTTTCCACAGTGCTTTGCACTTGTCCAAGTGTTCCGCTGGTACCCCCTATCCATCATATTTCTTCTGTTAGTAGTTTTTTTGTTCTATGCCAAACCTGATGCGCAGTAACCGCTTACATTGGTACTAGTCCTTGATTGTTTCTTTGTGTGTGCCCCACCATCTTCCAAGTGTAGCCTTAAGTGCTATGTCAAGAGATAACAATATCTTACTATCTAATACTTTGTCCTCATATCTTGTTAGGAATTCTTCCAAGTCGTTGATTCCATGTAAACTTCGAGGCTCTCTGACTTATTTCCCAACCCACATTACTACACGGTCTATTCGGGCACATCTTCTGGTTGAGACCTCATGTAGGCATTGCTGCCAATTCTCTTGACCAGTGTCTGAGTTAGAATCACATGATGTGATACTTCTCCAACTAATTACACCATCTATATTTGGATTAATGTAATCTTTGGTGCACACCGTGGTCTTATACATCTGGTTAATTTCTTCTAGATCTAGACATGTTGGTTCCACAAATCTTTCGACTTCTGATGGATCTAGGGGCACGATAAACCTGTATTTTCTCAACTCAAATGTCATCTTCCTAGTCTTTAGGTTGATTATCTTCTAATTTTCAAACTCCCAATCCAATCCTAGTAATGTTGGATATGGTGTTGTGTCGTCCACGATTTCAATCACTTCGAAGTCTTCCTTAGTGCACACTCCATCCAGATCTATTGTCACTCCTTTCAGCCTCCCTATTGGTAGAAATCTATGTTGGTTTGCTAACTTTAGTTGGACTAGTGAGTAGCATAAGGTAGGTTCTCCCATGCTTTGCCATGTCTTTTTTGGTAATACATTAACTTCAAATACCAGATCTAATATCACATCGCCCATGTTAAAATATCTGATGTTGGCATTCAATCTAAACTCTTTGTTGGTTCTCCTTCTGGCATGGAGGTGATTGACTATCCTATGTTCTATATTTCCCTTAGAGTTTGTGGTACATATGTCTAATAGATTTTGTAGTACTATAACAGATGATGGATCCTTAAATAATTGAATACAAGATTGCAGGAAAGTTTTAATACAACTTACTTGGTTTCCCAGGTGGACTTCAGTAGTATGGTCCAATGTTGTTAGCATTTCATACATTGGGATGTATTGGGTATCTTGTGTGGAATATGTAGATGCAACATTCTGCTTGAGAAATTCTTGTATGACCTCCTTAAAGGTCTCCTCCTTTTCTGCATCAAATCTCTTGGGTGGCTAAGTGTTTTTCTTAATCCACTAGTGTTGTACTGGTGGCTAAGTGTTTTTCTTAATCCACTAGTGTTGTACTGGTTCCTGTTTAGCTACATCATCGCGTTTTTCAACACCTCCACACATCACTATTTTGATGTTCCTACCATCTTCTCTAGATTCTATAGAGATCCACTATACATTTTGATTGTTCTTATTCTGTTTCTCCTGTATCTTCCCCAACAGTGTTGTGAAATCCTCTATATCATGATCTCCTGCATGACAATACATGCATGTCACAAGTGGTAAAGGGAATTCTCTTGCATAGTGCCCTGGATGTTGGTAGTTATGGCACACTACTGGGTCTCTTCCACATCCAAAGCCTCCTCTGCCCCATCCAACTCCTCTGTACCCAAGATGATCTCTATGCGATGTATTGTATTGAGGTACCTGATTATACTGCGTAGGGTTATATTTCGGCTGCACAATGTTATACTAGGGTTGGGCATTGTTATACTATTGCGGCACAATATTATAATGTGGTGGTTCTTGATTAAAAATAGGTGCATATTTCCCTGTCATCATTTCATATTGCACCCTATATGTGTCTGACATCCTGTCCCTCATCAGATCCATGGTTCTGCAGTTTTTGTCATCGTGCCCTACTCACTTGCAAAAAGTGTAGTATGCATTCTTTGGTATTGTATGGTATTTATGCATCATAGGACAATGATATGGATCATGCCCATGCGTCTTGCAAATCTCACACTAGGGTCCTCCTGTCAGCAATGGGTTTGGCATCCCTGTTGCCATATACTGCGCGAATGTTGGACATTCGTTCTTATGGTGCCCTTATGTTCTACATGTGGTACACCAAAGAACTTCATGCTTGTCCTTTCCTTTATTCTAATTGAGTTGAAAGGTAAGATTATTCAGATCCTCCTTCAACTCCTCTATAGTTGGATATGTCTTGTGGTACTAATTCTCTTCCATTTGTAAGGTTGCTTGCAGAGCCGCTGCTTGAGATTGGAATTTCTGTTGTCTGAGTGGTTTTTTCAAGTGCGGTAACAAATAATTCGTAGACAAATTCCCATGATACATGTCAGTCATGGCATACCTCAATTTCCCTTTCAGACGTTTAAATCCTTGGTGAATTTCCTAGACATATTCTCCTGGTTTCTATCATATTTCTATCATTTTGTTCATGTATTGATCCTCAGAGCTCATCTTTTGGAACTCGTTACTCAGTAATTTCTTAATGTCTGTCAGTGTCCTTCTCATCCTAGGTGCATTGTTTCTGTCTAGACTCATGTACTAGTCTAGTGCGTGGTCTCTTAGCATGATAGCTAGTTGTGCAAGTTTAGTGTCTTCATCAATGGTCCTTTTTGCTTCCCATATCTTTTCACAAATAAACAAGTGTTTCTCAGGGTGTTCTGCTGCCTCTCCTCATAATTATGGTAACCGAATGGTGGGAACATGTCCTGTCATCCTGAATGCTGAACTGTTACCTCCACATGGTGTAGATACTTGACTAATGCTTCTTGAACTGGCTCCCCCAGATGTTTTTCCCTATGTAGATGTACCTCCTGCTGTCTTCCTTCTCCTGAAATTCAATTGTCTAAATGGTGGTGTTCTTTTTGGTTTGTTGGTCGCACATGGGTTTATGGGTGTCCAATCTTTGCTAATACCTCTCATTCCACTGGAATTTAGTATTCTTAAGAAATTTCTCCATTGACGCAGCGATCTACACATATCCATTGATAAAGTTTCTGTAATATATTGTATGTCCCAATGTGGCCATGAGCTGGTGCACTAATTTTGGTGGTGGTAAGTTCACGATTACTAAAATCTTTGCAGGATCCATGATCAAGCCTTCTCTACATACTATGTGACCCAATAGAATTCTGAAGGGTGTTCCAAATATACATTTCTTAATATTCAAGGATATTTGGTATTGCCTGCATATTTCTAACATCAACCTCAACACCTCGACATGATCCTTCAGCAGGTTGTATATTGTCCAATATTCCAAATATACCTCTAGAAACTGATGGATGAATTCTTTGAAGGCAACAATGACTACTTTGGAGAAAATTGCTGGCACATTTTTCAGTCGAAAATGCATGACTGTGTACTATTAGGATCCCCATTTTGTTACAAAGGTAGTATTGTGCCGATATTCTGGTGCTATCTTGATTTGGTGGTAGCTTGAGAATCCATTAGTGAATGAGTATGCTTTCTAGCCTCCCACATTTACTAGGACTTCATCTGTAAAGGGATTAAGGAAGGGGTCATGTAGGCAAGAATCATTGAGATTTCTCAGATCTACATAGATTCTTATGCCTCCTTTCTTTTTCTCCTGAACTACCATGGGGATTATCCATTATGATTCTTCTACATGATATAGTTCTATGGGTGGCTGCAACGCTCAGGTGCTTGCATCCTGGGAATGAGTGGGGATATCAGATTGTACTATGTGATATTCAATCAATTACTATATCATCCATCCATCTTAGCTATTATTCCATTCTTTTTTCATGCATGTAAGTCAAAAAATCTAACTACTTCATCAAGAGATTCATATAATATCTAACCATTGACAATAAAGACATAAACAATAAACATTCCACATAACACATGATTTACCTTGGTTCACCCTCTCTTGGGATACATCCACAAATATTTGTCCCTTAGGCTATTTTATTATGGTTCTGTCTTATATGGCATCGCGCACACTACAACTCCATTCATACATTCACAAAAAAGATTCCTCAACCTTTATGGGGCTGACTAGATCACACCAAGCTCCTCAGCTTGTGATCTAACCCTCAAGGTCTAGTTACTTTTCTCTCCCATATTTCAACAAATTACAAAAAGGTATCAGATTATAGTCATGTTACAGACCTGTTACTCTATCTCATGTGAGCAACACAAAATCATCCGCCCCCGCTAGACCTCCTAGGTGTCTATTTATATCTATTTTTGGCTCACCAACCATTACCTTATCTTACCAAAACCCTAACCTACTTAGGTCTTCTTGCATGCTGGCCTTGGATTCTTTTCTTATTTGCATGCACGTTTTCGTTTCGTCCATTGCTTTTCCTACCAGTCGCCTTGTTTCCCATATTCTTTCTTGCGCGCCTTGCATGCCTTTATGTTAGTTGTCTTTCCTCCACATCATGCCTTTTCCCCAAAGTGGTCTTGTTCCCAACATTATTTTCAGAATCATTTTCTAAATCAGGGTTCGACTCTTTGTCTTTGATCTCGACCACCAATGACTATTTTGAGTGACATTCATCGGTGTTGTGCCATGTGATCTTTTGGAAATTACACCATTTTCCAGTGTCCTTCTTCATCTTCCCATGACCCTTCTTTTCCTGTGGCTTGGACTGGTTTTTAGGAGGTTGTCTATTAGGGTCGTCTTTATCATTATTTGATTATTTGGTTGTTGTGAATTTGCAGACCTGAACTCCCACTTGTTTCGATGCTTAAATATTTTCTCGAATTTAACAACATATCGATACACAACACCAAGTGATGAGATATCCAAAAAATCCATTTCAGTTTGGATGTATCTTTGTAGAGCCCCACAGTATTTCAGAACCAAATGTTGCTTTGAGTCTTTGATACCCAGCTTGGTGTGCAAGGTATGGAAGATATTGGTTAAATCCGACACTACTTGGATCCTCTCTTGATGCAGCATGGTCCATCTCATGTATAGGTCCTAATAGTTTCCAATAGGGTAATATTGTTTGTTTACCGTGTCCACAAAAAAATCCCAAGTGGGATCGACCCCATATATTCCATACTCTTATGTGGAACTTTTCTCCCAGTAAGTTTCCCACCAATGGTTGACATGGAGGAGAGATTTAAGGAGTGCGAAGGTGATGTTTTCCCTATAAAAAAAATGGTGAACATTGAAATAACCTTCTATCATATTTATCCATTTATATAGGGCATCTACATCTATATGACCTTCAAATACGGGAATATCAAAATTAACCTATACCTTGAAAGGTAAGGTGCCTCCAAAGTGGTCGCTTAATGAAGACGTGCCTATTGTTATTGGTAGGCGTTGAAGGATGAGAGAAAAATTCTCCATCATTTTGTCCCTATGTCGCGTGAGAGATTTCTCAAGCAACATATTGATAGAATCATCTGCTTCATTGTTTTTCTTTTCTTTCGCCATGGAGGGTTTCTTAGGCATGCGAGAGAAATTGTCTTCAAGAGAGATAAGCTCAAGACACAACTTTCTATACTCAGACCTCGTTGGGGACATGCAATGAAAAAAATTATCAAGAGCAGCCTGCTCTGATACCACTAATCTGGATTATTTTTGGGAACGAAATGAAAGTAGAGATACTGCAATGAACTACTCATAAATATTGTCAGAAACAAAGAAATACAGTAATACACAATTACTGATATGGATTATTTTTGAGAATGAAATGAAAGAAGAGATACTACAATGATCTACTCATAAATATTGACAGAAATAGAGAAATACAGTAACACACAATTTCTAATAATGTGCGAAATGTACATAATTGTAAAAATACAGAGTGAAAGACTTGCTAGAATGGTGGCAACTTATCTCTGAGAAGAGATGTGACGACTACTCGCATTCGCAAGAAGATTATTGTTAAAATGAGGCTACAATGGCATTTTTAACATAAGTAAAATCCAAAACCCTAACACCGGAAGATGAAAAACCAAAAGGTTTGCGGGCCCTGATGGGGGTAGTTGATATGTCAACTTCCTAGGGGCGTAACTTTTGTATACAATTTATGTTTGGGGGGATTGATACACTGTTGGAAAGGTCTAACCGAGAATAACGATTTTCGATTGGTGCAGGTCTATGTCCTCGACAGTCACCTAGGCCCCAAATCCCCAAAAAACATCGTTTAGGGCCTCAAAATGACCCCAGAAGTTTGGAACCCAAAAAACCACTGAAAGATTGCCAAGATGGAAAATTGTTTTTCGAGCCTGTGGAATAGGTGGGTGGCCACCAATATCCACCTGGATGAGTAGAGAATAATAATCTAGGAGCATTGCATATATAATCCCACCATATCAAGTATTTCCACTTTGAAGGGTTGCTTGAGCCCCAAAGAGAGTTTTGAACACACTCCCCATCCCCATCTTCCACCAAATGGATTATTATCATCCCCATTTAAATCAATCAAACACAATATAAAAAAACAACCAATGCATTTAAGAACAAGTGATTGAATTATAATTCACTCACCATGATCCCAAATGAAATCTCGGTAGTGTCGAAAATGGAAATGGACGCCAATTCCAAATCAGAAGGTATCAACACGTGATGAAGTGTGAGAGTAATTTTTGTTCACTGTTGTATCTATCAATGAATCATGGTAGAACAAAACTGATTGTCTTGGACACCCACCTTATTTTCCCTTACAAAACCCTCTTCTTCGTTTGATCAATTCCTCTGTTTTGAATACTTGTGCAGGAGTGCTCACTGGAGGTGCGAGTATCCATTCCCTCCTTTTAAATTCTAAAATTTAAATCCACTAACTTTAATTAAATTCCATCGTCTAAAGTATAAGCCAACTTTCCCTCAGAAGTGGGACATGATAATAGAGTCATGGGTTAAGAATGTTTGCATGAGGGAGGCTGTAGAAAACATGGAGTGGTGTCACCAAAAATTGTAGTAACCGAAACATATTCATAGGTGGATAGCGTTAGTATGATTCTAATTTATGGATTTCTATCAAGCATCCATTAAAAACTCTTAAAAACCATGGTAAGTTAAAATTCACGGGGGCATGGCACAAGTTAACTCGATTGCATGTACGCTACGTCTAGGGGCACGTAGATAATTCAACCATCCTCTTTGTTCCTCGTAATCAAGAAAATACAATCATGGCCTTTGGTTTTTATTTTTTATTTTTCAATAGACAAGGTTTAAGCATGAATTTTATTACATTTTACCATTTTACTTAAACCACAACCAATTATATTGCAACAACCAAGCTCACAAGAAGAAACACCATTCACAAGTAAACAAGAAGTATCATGGGAAACCCTTCTCAACAAGGGAAGAAAACCCAACCAAATCCTTTGTTATATTCTTCAAGAGAAATACCTTCACCACCAAGAAAACCTAGCACACAAGAGGGTTCTTGCAAACCTTAGAAGACTAGCGCCCAAGAGAGGTGCGCACTTTTCCCAAGAATATGTACTTGCTGAAATTCCCAAACTCACACAAAAGATATAATTCCTTAATGGGGAATTTACCTTTACTTATATTAGACTTGACCTGTCAATGAAAGTGTCTATTGGCACAACATGGCCGACCTCTCTTTCTCACATTATAATTAATATTAACCAGATTAATTATCTTTTACTTTAATAATCAAATACCTTAAGGTGGGGCCAAACTGTACCCTTTACATTACAATTAGGGCTACAGGAAGGTCTGGCTCTTGAACAATATAGAAAGGGATATCATACAACCACTAGTGCTTATCCACTAAGGCCACATCCATCGGGATGTCCATATCTCTATCTCACTGCCTCTCATAGGAGAACCACACTCACTAGTGCTCAGCCACTAGGATCATGTTCACCTGTGCTCATCCATAGGCACGTCCACTCAACAGATATTATTTCCCACTACATTACATAAGAGAGTCATCTAGAGTTCATCATCTCAACTCTCTGGTTAGAGGAGGCTAATACATCATTTTCATCTTTGTCTCATGACGATGCACCTAACTCTATGGGAATTCACATGTTCACCTTGTGCTCAACCATAGGGATGTCCAACTCAACATATCTCCTTTCTACCTATGTTATAAAGGAGAATCATCTGGAGTTCTTATCAACTCTCTGTAAGGAGGAGTCCATCTCTACATTCTAACTCTGTCTCATATAGGAACCACACACCCATCTCAAGGGATTTCTCTTAGGTCAACTCAATTAGTCAGTGTCCTGGAGGATGTCTCACGCAGATGTAATCATCAACACTCCCTCTCGGCTAGGGAGGCATTCTCCATCAAGCCAAGTTTCACACAGAAGTACTTCAAACTTTTTATTGACTGTAGTTATCAACACTCCCTCTCAACTAGAGAGGTATCCTTCACCAAGATAATCTGGTTAAGATGTCTGCAATATGCTCATATGTAGGAAGGTACTCTTGATTAAGGTTGGTTGTCATTGATGTCAACCCTTGAAGAAAGCCCCGCATCACAAAGGTTTGGGTAATGGACCCAATATTGTTTGATGTAAAGATGACTCATTATTGTCTTGTCATGGTTGATAAGAGGTAAATATGGATGAAATCCAAAGTGGTCCCCTTATGGTGAAAGCCCTCACGGGAAGACGCTTTGTGGAGTAAGAGAACCCATTCTTAATTTTGGAATAATGAGATGAAGGACAATGAATTTTTCAGGTAAACTATCCTATATGGATAGTGCTTGTCATTCCATTTCCGGTGGTATATGGAATGCCACATAACTCCTCATGGTTATAGAGTTATGGTCATGAGAAGTTGGACACCCCAGGTTTGGGTAATGGACCCAAGTTTGTTTGATGGATAACGGTACACATTATGATATATTTTCATATAATACTATTCTATATGGATAGTACATTTCATTCCATTTCTAGTGGTATGTGGAACGTCACATAACTCCTCACGGTTTGAGAGTTATGGCCTTACGAAGTTGGAGGACACTCATATGTCATCTAGAAGCCCCAAAAGGTCAAAGTAGTCAAAGTGGTTTAAGATATTTTAAAAGGTAAATAATAAAGTGAAGTAATGAGTGTATTATAATTCAAAGTGAATACAAAATAAATTATTTCAATAATAAATTTAATGGAGAAATAGAAGTGGGTTAACCCTAAAATAAGGAAAGTGGGGCCAAGTGACCTAGAAGATGTTTTTAAGGAAGCTACTCGGGGAGTATAAATAAGAGGCAAGGATCTCTTATTTTAATCACACTTGATCATATTGAATATCTATAGGTGTTTGAGGTAACCAAGGATATATAAGATGAAATTCTGAGGGAAGGTGAAGAAACGAAGGTCGAAATGCAAGGAAGGATAAATTCTTTTGATGGTGCTTTCTAAGGTATGTTATTTACAAGTCATCTCACCATTTTCACTATAATTTTTTTTCTATAATTATTCATAGCGTGGAATTGCTATTCATTGAGAAAACATATCCAAGTATCTATGGTAAAAAATTCAGCTTGTGGATCATTATATCCAAGTATCCGAATTGGGAACAAGAATGAAAAGGCACAAAATGTTCTACTGGTAGAAGATATGAAACATAATATTCTAAGTGTGATTCAAATGTGTGACCAAGGTCATAAAATTACTTTCGATTCAGAAAAGTGTGAGATAAGAAAATAAGGTTCAAGGAAATTGGTCGGTACAGCTGCAAGAACTTCAAACAACATATATGTGTTAAGTGAAATTGGAAATGAAAAGTGTTGTCTAGGAAAGGAAGATGAAAGTTGGCTATGGCATAGAAGAATGGGTCACACGAATTTTGATAAC
>JASDQU010738677.1:456846-476815 GCA_032191745.1 Picea mariana
AAGGATTAAAAGTGTTTGTACATTGGCTAGGTTTCAAAGGTCCTGATTATATGATTGCAACTGATCTCACAATTGAGATCTAATCACACACGATTTTGAAGAGGGAGGCCTCAATTGGGTTAAGAAAAGGGTTTCAAAATGACTTATGTAAGTTTGAAAGAGAATAAAGGGACATTAAAAAAAAAGTTAAAGAGTTTGAACATAGGGGGAACAATCAAAGAGTTTGATGAGACTGATGGGAGGGCTCGATTTGAATATCATACCCAATCTCAAAATTGACATCCATCCACACAAGGGTTGGAGGGGGAAAGCCTCGATTTAGTAATCGAGGTTGATTACAAATTAGACCGGAAGGATTTCCAAAAAAGTTTAAAGTTTGAAAGCAAGAGTGTTCAAATTTTTAAAAGATGCTTGATAATTTAAAAAAATTAAACCAAAGTGAAAGTTTGAAGGAGGTCGAAGAGGTGATAGGAGGGTGATTTGAACATTAGGTTGATTTCCAAATTGGTGGGATTGAAGAGAGAAAGGGGGCCAATTTTGGCATTGGGTCCAATCTAGAAATTAGGGAAAAGGAGAATTTTGAAAGGCAAGTTAAAAGGCTATAACTTGAGTTCAAAAAAGGAACTTAAATTATAAAGAAGAAGGAAAAAAAAACTAGAAAAAATGGGAAAAGGAACTCAAATTTTATTGTTGGTAATGAAGAGCCCAATTTGAAATTGAGTTGATTTTTGGGATTGGGGAAGAACTTAAAACATGAAGGTGAGAAGAGGCTCGATTTGAAAATCGTGCACAATTTTGAAATCGGTGTTGATTTTCAAATTGGAGGACAAAAGAGTTCAAACAAAGAAAATTAAGGAAGAAAGTCACAAGGAAGGGAAGAAATAAAAAAATCAATCGAGGAATAAAGTTCAAAGAAGGAAATAAACAAAGTCAAAATCAAGTAAATAGAATGAGAAGGTTCATCTAATGTAACCATCTAAAAGAATTATTAGGATGGAAGGAAATGGCTAATCAAGGTCACTTTAATCCAAAAAGAAGATAGAATACTCAAAAAAGTGAGGAGGAGGGGCCACAAGTTTTTCCCAAAACTTGGGGGGTTGTTGAGGGCTCAACACCACCAAAAGAATGTTTGTAATTGAGAATGAAGACCTCCAGCCTACGTTCACATCTACCAAGGAGAAAGAGTGAGCATTTGAGAATATGATGTTGTAGTTGGGGAAATAGGCCAGTGTCCCTAATCCTCCAGTCCCATGTGTTACCATCTGAATTAGAACCCTTGTGAAAAGTCCCAACATGAGTGCTAACTAGGGAAATAAGACGAGAAGTGCACCACTATCATTTCAATGCACTTTCCCATGCACTTTACGCCAACTCCTAGAAGACATCGGGGGTATAAAAAATAATGAAAGTAAACCTCTTTAAGTGAAATAAAACTATGCAATCATATGATCTAATTTAACAAGACATGCACTATGATTCTAATAAGTGATTATAGTGCTCTAAAGATATTCAACTAAAAACAATTTCATGAACCACAATTATATCCTCTTCAAAGAAAGGTTAGGAGCTAGTGGATGTGTGTGCCAAATTTTATGTTTATTGTAAAAACTATATTAACAATTCCATATTAGAATTTAAGTCTATCAGTCAACAAATAAAACTATCAAGAGTTTAGAATCACTTTAGAAAAAGAAAAAAAAATAGAATTGTAAATTTTTCATTATATATGTAAAAAACATGTTGTTTCTAAGCAATAACAAATATAATATTTCCTTTAGGAGTTTTCAAAAACACTACATAATTGTAGTTCACTAAATACAAACCAAAAATTAGCTATTGGCCTAGCATTCCAAGTGTTTTTGCATGTAGCCTATTGAATAAACTGACATAAAAGGAAAATAACAAAACAAACATTCATACTATAGATTATTTCACAATGTTATGATATTTTGGTTCCTCTCCAGCTCGTTTATTAGCTTCATCATCAATATTCATAGGGACTTGGTACCCAGCTTCATCCTCTCCCTGCCCTCCATGAATGGAGCTATAAGTGTCATTATTGTTGGAAGCCAACTAAAAATTTTCCATATGTTGTGCTTAAATCAGAGTCTGCAACTTGCCACACTCAACCTCTATTGAATTCAGGTGACCCTTGAAAATGAGAAGAAGACTTATCGCATTTGCATTGTGATAAATGTTGGCCTATTGCATCTCTGCAATCGTAGCCATGAGAACCAATATGGCTCTAGTGTTTTCTTACCCAATTTCCTCATGCCTGCTAAATATTCACTTGATCTCTTGGGTGTCTTCTCTTTCCATTGCTTCCCTCTCTGTTGGACCTATCTCAAAGGGAATGACTACCTCGAACATTGATCCCTTAGTGATTCCACGACCTGGTAAAAGGCCCCTGGCTTCAAAAAATACCTCACGACACCTAAGTATAACCTTTTATAACAAATTCCAAATGGGATCATACTTCTCCTTTCTCTCAACAACCATTACAATGAATAGAGACTCTCGCAGTAAACCCACCTCTGTTACAACAAACTTAGGAAGAATCCTTCATCATCTGACCATGATAGCAGTGTCCCCCTATGAATCCACCCTCATCCAAGCCTTGGGGTTTAGCAGACATGGAGCATATGTCAATTCCAAACACAACAATTCCAATATGTATCACCCCATTCTACCTCCATCAGTTTATCACCCTCGTGAACCATCACAACAATTAAATGCATGCTTGCTTACATGTGTTTGTCGTCCCTCCACCAAATTATAAACATGCATTCCCATATGAATATCCACACCGAATGTCCTATTAAGTCACATGTCATCAACTCAAATTTAATGGAGTGATTCGCCATTGTCAAGCTAAGGGATAGGGAGAGAATGAAACTCCCTATTTTGCACAATTTGCCTCAAATGCAGAGAGCATTCTAGCTTGTCCCAAGCATCCAATTCTTCATTGATCAATATTCGAATATGGTATATGGATATTTGGTCAAATTTAAAAACAATTTATTTGATTTGAGCCGCTAAACTTTGTAATTGATGCCCTCCTCGTTTCAAATTAAATTTAATGGCTCGAATGATGATCATAGAATCTCATAAGACCATCAATGCCTTAATTCCTTGATATTTGGAAATATTTAATCCACACCATAAAGAGTAGGCCTTAGTGAGATTGTTTTACCCCAATAAAAACCCCTATGTGTAGTGAACTAGCTTGTTCCCCCTAGGATCATGAAGACTCCCACCTGGTCCAATCACCCCTCACTTTAAGCTACTTTAGGGCACAAAGAGTGAAGATATTTAGCATTAATCAAAGGTGAAATGTGTGCATGTGTTTACCAAGTTATTACATGCTAAGAGAGGACAATATTATGGATATCCTTTCACTTCTAAATCTGATTTATGAAATTAAGCACAAAAATTTCATATTTAGGTCATGAAACTACCATCCAAGAGAGAGATTAAGCAAAAGAGAGAAAGAAGTCTTCGATGTTTCCAATTGGGAAATATATAATATATACAATAAAAACCAAACAAGTCTTAGAGACAATTTCTAAAGATATATAAACATTAACTAAGAAAGAAATTGTAAAATGGATGGTGAATCCCCCTAGGGTTTCACAAGTTAGCACTTAGAATTCACCAAATAAAACCTCTAAGTAAATGATAAGAAATTATTAGCACGTTAGATATTAGGATCGCCTCTAGATATGTAATATAATCTTGGTAAACAATATATAAATGAAATAGAGGTTAGGGATAAGAAAGAAAACACCTTGAAGTGGCAAACCCTAGCCTTTGGGTTTCACGAAATCTGATTTTTAATGCTGCAATTTAATTTCCAGATTTGACAATCACCTTAAATCAGCCCACAAAATGTTATATAACACCTTAAATCTCAATCCAATAGAGACAATTTTTCTTCTTGGGGTTAGAGATCAATATTTAAGGATAAACCATAGGATTAAGCGTTATAGGAAATGAAATGAATCGTTAAATTTACACTAGACAATGAAAGAAATATAAATAAACATTTTTCTTTGATTTTTCACCATTATATTTCCTTATAAAAAAAATAATAAAATTTTTGACTTTTAGGGTTTTTTGGTTGTTTGTTGGATATAGGACTAATGCCTTTTTTTTAATCCAATTAGGGCTTATGGGGTCAAGAAGTATGCCCATCTAAAACTTTGTTGCTTCTATATTAAGGAATAGGGTAAGATATTATAACCCCAAATGTAGATTAATCTCAAATCTAATCAAGATAATGCTCATAAGACCAATGCCCTAAAAGAAGGGATTCCTCAAAGGAAAAAACCTTCACAAACAAGATCAATTATAACTTGAACACAATACTTAAAACCATTTCCAAGGAACCAAGAAGAAAAAAAAGCAATGGATTAAGAACTTACCCAAGATAACAAGATGAGGAAGGAAAAAAAACCTAACACATCTCCTCTCCAAGTGGTATAGTAACCCTTCAAATGGATGGATCTTGAAAGCTAGTAGAAGTTTTGAATCACCATAAAAAATCTTCAATGCACCAAGAAGATAACAAAAAAAGAGAGAGCTACAAGAATTGACATTGTTGGATAGGCAGTTTTGGAATACAGTTTTGAGAAAAATCCTAAGTACAAAAGAAGTACGCAGAGGAGAAGAAGAAATATGAGGAAGTGCACAATTGAGATGCATCTAGAGGGACATCGTACAGTAAGCATAATAAAACAAAGAATAAAGAAAAGAGAAGAATAAAGCATAATAAAGCGGGAGAAGAAAGAGGACGAAAAGGAAGGATGATAGCTCGACATTCTAAATATGGAAGTATGTGCAAAAGCAAAATGCAGACGAAAAAAAAAAAGTAGCTAAACAACCACTTAACTGAATTAGCCATGCAATGTAATGGGTTTTTGGGATGAACCAAGTAGGGTTTTAAACCCTAGAATTGATGTATAAATATGTAATGGGTTGGGAGATTAGGGGTTATGTTCAGTTCATGTCCATGAGATGTTTTTGTGGTTCTTGTTTTCTATGTCTGAATGTAAGGGATGATGCAGTGAGAGAGAGGCTTGCACTGTAGAGTGGCTAGGCTAGGAGAAGAGAAAGATGTCCATGATACACCTTTATAAGTGCAGTGTGCAAGACTGAAGCACTTAACGAAATCATAATAAAGAAGCCAACCATTGTGGACGTAGACCAGAGTTGGGTGAACCACATTAAATCCCGTGTTGTATGTATTTTATGTGATTGCTTATGAATTATGCATGGTTGCATTGTAGATTATATTTATATTATGGTTAATATTTGCACAAATAATCATGATTGTCACAACAATAAGTTTATGTAGTAATATGGAGTATATTGATAATATGAATCTCAATCTCTAAGTAACTTAATATAGAATAAGGACATGTTTATGTGCATAGAAATAATAAGGAAGAATGAACTGAATAATTGCCTCCCATTCCCTTACTATAGTAGAATCTTGGTTCTTGCAATCCCAATAGATACCTCGTGTGAGACTTCATCTGTGCAATAAGATGATGTTGAAAGGGTCGGTGTCTGGTGGTTTTTTTTGGTCATATATAAATCGAACCTAGGGTCTTACAGACCACACACAGAGCCAACAAATGGTTCTATTGTCGGGACCCAGAATTTAAGATTGAGGGGATGTTTAGGAGGTCGACTAAGAAAGAGATATTAAAATGGTTGGAAAGGAAGGAACGAGAGTTTTCTCGACAGGAGAATAGAAACCCTTAGATGAGTGAAAATAAATGGATGTAAAGATATGTGTACACATATCTGCATGAATTTTTTTTTGGCAAATTTCTGATTATTCTGATTGAGTGGCTAGAAAGATTAGTGGAGAATACAGAAAGGTACAGAGCTGCAATGCCGAGGAATTGGACTCTCGAATTGGTAAGACAACTAAATTATGTAATTAACCCAACTACTCGTGCAATTGATTTTTGGTTGGATAGCATACTAGGATGATATATTACAGAGTTTGTAGTAGATTGCATTCAATTATACATTGTCACAAAAAGGGATTTTTTTCAAAGGTCTGTGTGGGAGGTTCTTGAAATCATTAGGTACGTGGATAAAAATGTTATTGTGTGACAAGTGCGTGATGATAATGGAGTCCAATTTCTAAGGGGATTTTCACACATAGGGGAACTGGGGTAATGACAAGAGGATAGTCTGAGNCAGAGTTTGTAGTAGATTGCATTCAATTATACATTGTCACAAAAAGGGATTTTTTCAAAGGTCTGTGTGGGAGGTTCTTGAAATCATTAGGTACGTGGATAAAAATGTTATTGTGTGACAAGTGCGTGATGATAATGGAGTCCAATTTCTAAGGGGATTTTCACACATAGGGGAACTGGGGTAATGACAAGAGGATAGTCTGAGAGAATGAAGGAAGTGGTGAAAAAGGAAGGGAGGGACTGAAGATGCAAGAAGAGGGTATACTAGAGGAAGAATACAAGTTTGGAGTATTGCATGGAGGAAGGAGGTACAAGAAGCAAAAGACTGGGGCTGAGAAACGAGAGTCGCACAATAAGCTAGAGGGGAGAGAACCTTGCACAATAGTCTGAATCGTGGAGATACCACATATAGGAGGAGAATAAGAGGAGTTTCAGTCCAGTCCGGTAATAGAAGAACCGGTAAGTCCTACTCAGACAAAGTCTTGTGTCAAATCCATGACTCCATGTAGTTAGCGAGTGAGGACATAGTAGTAGCAATCATAATAGTGGCAGTAGTGCATAGATTCAAATTTAGATTCAGAATCATAGTCGACCAATATCACCAAGTGGGGGGAATAAACAAAGAAACATGGTAGGGGTAGACAACACCCTTAGATTGATTGATTTTCAGGGGGTGGGGTCATAGGATATAGAACAACATCCATTTTTCTGAGAAACAAATTGGGCTGCTAAGAATGTATAAGATGAGGTTGTGAAGATTGCACAGTTAGAAACAACATTTAGAGGGAATGCGCTAGTATGGTATATAAAGATGTAGAGCATCATTCCTACAGGACATGCCAGGACTTTGGCAGAGAAAAATAAGGCATTGCTAAAGGAATTCAACAAGCCAAAGTTGAAGTCACAATACATTACAAAACTGAAGGAGATTAAATAGGTACAAACATAGTCAGTATGGGATTTCGACTAGAGGTTTAAAGATGTGATGGGTAGACTGAATGATCAGATCCTAGATCAACAACATAAAGAATGGTTTATCAGAGGGATTCTACCACACAGTCACATGTCATTGATCCAAAAGAAGGTTGTGTCGCAGCCCGAGGAGCTGGAAATTGCAATGAAATTGGAATCATCCCCGGTGTGAGACAATGGAGGAATGGCGCAGGTTCAGACATAGTTGGCTACATTGACGATTCAATTGTAAGAAATGACAAAGGGGAAGGAGAAACACAAGAAAGTATGGTGTACCAAATGTAGGACTGAAGGCCATCACAAGGATGAATGCCCAACATTCACACAATATTTGGCGATGGGAGCACCGAATCCATTACTGGGAGGAGGATATTGTGATATATGGAAGAAATAGGGCCATTACCCAACTGAGTTTCCATTACTACAAAAGTATCATATTACCCCAAGGAACTTGCTTTGCAATTTTTGCAAGTCGATGGGACATGAAGAGAAGGATTTCCACGTGTTTGACTTAATGAGGGAGCACACATCAGATATGTATAATATTTAGGAGGATAATGATGTAGAAGAAGGGGGTGGTCTGTAATACAATACTCAAAGATGATTTAATCCAGGGAGCAGAGGAAAATTTGGCAGAGACCGAGGCAAATAAAATTTTGGTCGAGGAGGACGAGGATGAGGACTGATTATATGTTATAATTGTAATCAACCTAGACACTTGGCCCACCACTGTATGAATACATGTACAACATGCACATACTGTAGAACATTGGATCATGCAACATAATATTGTCCCCAACTCATTATGAAATGGCAGACCAGAGGAAACCAGAACCAAAATCTAGACCAAAATGTACAGAAAATATCAGCTGAAAGACACAACGAAGGACCAAGAATAATAGTTGTTACACGCAAAGGAGATAGAACAAGGGTTGATATGATGAACGAAGGAAAACAAACTAAACAGTGGGTAAGGAAGTTAGTAGGGCCTATGCCAACCTTTGATCCTCAGGAAGAAAAGGATACCTATTAGAGATAAAGAAAAGAAGTACTTGGATTGGATTGGGGAGTGTCAATGTCAGCTGCGCCTCAGGTAGAATATCACGTTGGGCCAGAGAAATCGATTGGAAAGGTAAGTATGCTAACATAATTCTTGAAAATTTGTGTAGATATAATGAAGGATGAAACTGCATTGAGTACATAATATGACATGATTTATCACTGGACACGAGGAAGGAAAAATCTCGTTGCACAAAGGATGGTAAACCAGGTACTACGCAGGAAAAGGACCAATGGAGAATTCAGATTCAGTGCGCAAATTTGGGAGTATGATGTGGATATATCTTCAACTTGGGGTTTGACGTGAATGTTTTACCTAATAAGACATGGGAGATGATGGGAAAACCCAAGTTAGTATGGTCTCATGTTCAGCTAAGGCTCACGAATCAGTAGAAAATAGTACTGATTGGTCATTTGAAAGGAGTACCTGTGAACATAGATGGGGTGCGCAACGTGGCAGACTTTAAATTTATTGAGATCATGGATGAAATTAAACCATATCAAACACCAATGGGACTGGAATGGGATTTTTATAACCAGGTGATCATCAACTTGAAGAGGAGGGAGATGATATTTAAACTTGGAGATTTGAAAGTTATTGCACCCTTGGACCCATCAAAAGGAAAGAGATACATAGATCCATCTAGAGGGAATGAAATTTACAACTTATACAACATGATGACGCAAATGGATTATTATGTCAACCCTACAATATATGGTGCACTAAGTTGGAAAAGTATCAGTGCATGTGCATCAGATTCTGAAGAAGGTCTGGACCATTGGCAACAAAGAATGCATGAAGTGTCAACCAGATGATGTGCACATATCACCTGATCCTTGTGTTGGATTGGAGAAGATCTATGTGATCCACCCAGGTATGATGGATTAACTGATATAAGCATGTTTGTAAAGGAATTTGAGTTGCAGGTACCCGAACAACAAAGGTTATTAGCACTAGATGTTGTCCTGGAGGTGAATCCATCCAGATGGTGGGATGTACATAGAGAGGGAATAAAAGACTGGTCATAGTGCAACAGACTAATGCAAGTAAGTTTTGGCACTGAGGAAGAAAATATTACACAGAAGTATACAGGAGAGTGTGATCCAGCAGGCCATGTTGAATAGTGCAAGGTGTTATGGAGTTCAGTACTGGAAATAGAATGGATGCACATATTTATACACACACTGGACACAATTCTAAAATCCGGTATTTGGAATTGGAAATGTGCAGGGAGACAACAAGATGGGAAGAGTCGGTATCGAGGTTCAAAATCACATTTACATTTTGAACATGAATCTCCATCAATGGATGCAACACTACAAGCCATTCGAGCTAAAATATTTTCAGAAGAAGGTTCGCTAGAGGTGGTACTAGTATGCAGTGTGCACAGAGCCAAGATGACTGTCCATGAGTTATTGGAGTGTTAAAATGTGGCTAAGGAAGAGAATGATGAAGAGGATCCCATAAATGTACAGGTACCTGATACAGAAGGATAACAAGCAATAGAAGGGCCAGAGCTTAAATCTGCCACATATACACAACCTATAAAGATGTGGAAGGTAAACATTGGGATGATAGAGAATCCCAAGTTTGTGTAGATAGGGGATTATTGGAGTGATGAGACAGTCAAGAACATTGCAAAATTACTATGAGAATATCATGATCTATTCCCAACGACATTTTCAGAGATGAAGGGAATATCAAGAGACTTAGGCGATTTGAAGATCTCACCAAAACTAGGAGCTAAGCCAGTGCGATAGAGCCCTTACAAGTTAAATACGAGGTACAAGGAAAAGGTGAAGGCTAAAGTAAACAGGGTGTTGGACACGAGAATAATCAAACTGGTAGAAGAATCTAAGTAGATCAGTCCAATGGTAGTGCAGGACAAGAAGACATGAGGAATCAAGATCTGCGTGGATCTAAGGAAGTTGAATGATGTGTGCTTACATGATCCTTTCCCAACACCATCACGGATGAGGTATTGGAGAATGTAGGAGGCCATGAAACTTATTCCTTCACAGATGGCTTCTTGGGGTACCATCAGATAAATATTGTGCAGGAATTTTGACACAAGACCACTTTTGCGACAGAGTGGGGAAGTTATCAATATACAATAATGCCATTTGGATTGAAGAATGCCCCTGCGGTGTTTTCTAGAGTAGTGGTTGTAGCGTTCAAGGATTTCATCCATAATTTCCTCGAAGTATACTTGGATGATTGGACCATGTTCAATCTACTGCAATATCATATAGAAGTCCTCAGGCTAATGTTGGACTGGTGTAGACAATGTCATATTTCATTGAAATTGAAGAAGTGTATTTTTTGCGCACCGTTTGGAATTCTATTGGGACATGTAGTATGGAAACATGGATTATTAGTAGATACAACCAAGATTGCATTAATTCTAGAGTCAAAACCCCCTACCTCAGTTAGACAATTGAGGGAAACTATGGGTCATACAGGCTATTACAGGAAGTTTATCAAAGGATATGCACAGATCGCAACACCAATGGAAAAGTTACTAAAGAAGGAAACAAAGTTCCAATGGAACGAGGATTGTCGTAAGGGATTGGACACTTTAAAATAGAAACTTGTGACCACGTCAATTTTGATTTTTCCAGATTGGAATAAGGAGTTCCATGTACATGTAGATGCATCGTCCATAACGTTGGGCACAATATTATCCCAACCTAGGGAGGGAGACATAGATCACCCAATTGCTTTTGCAAGTAGGAAGTTGTCCATAGTAGAGAAGCGTTATACTACCATGAAACGAGAAGGATTGGTAATGGTATATGCACTACACAAATTCAGGCATTATCTATTGGGGTTTCACTTTAAAATGTATACAAACCATTATGCATTAAAATACTTATTCAACAAGCCAGTGTTTGGGGGGAGAATATGAAGATGGCTATTATTATTTTAGGAATATGACTTTGAGGTTGTAGTGAAACTAGGGAAGTTGAATGCAGGAGCAGATAATATATTGCGCATATTGACAGGAGAAGATGTAGGCAACTTAGATGAAAACTTCCCAGTTGCACAACTATTTTTAGTAAAGATGGTGGATGATTAATTCTCGGATATCATGCAGTTTCTAAGTACAGGTATGGTACCATCAAACATGACAGTTGCGAAAAAGAAGCAACTGGTAGTGAAAGCACCAGATTATCAGTTGATTTTAGGGAATCTATACAAGTTGGGTGCATATGGAACATTGAGGCATTGTGTGTTGGAACACGAGAGATCGATGATACTTGAAGAAGTGCATGATGGGATTATAGGAGGACATTATGCAGGGTGAGAAATTGCACAAAATATTTTGTGCGCAGGGATTTGGTGGCCCACACTTCATAAATATGTGAAGGAATATTGTTAGTCATGTGATGTATGTCAACAAGTGGTAAATCCATCCAGGAGGGATGAAATTCCTTTGAATCCATAGGTTACACTGCAAGTATTTGATAAATGAGCCATATAATTTGTGGGGCCAATCAACCCACAAGAAAGAATATCAGGGGCGAGATGCATAATAATTGCGACAAAGTACTTGACAAGATGGGCAGAAGAAACATCGGTTACAGATTGCACCGTAGAGACTGTTGTGAGGTTTTTGTTTGAGAATGTAGTCACAAGGTTTGGATGTCCACACATATTACTCAGTGATCAAGGCACACACTTTCTGAATAAAACAATTACAACATTGACTGAGGAGTTCCAAATTTATCATCAAAAGAGTACCCTGTATCATCCTAGGCCAATGGAACAGTGGAAGCATTCAATAAAATCTTGGATAATTCTTTGACACAAATTTTCAATGTAGGGAGAGACGATTGGGACTTAATATTTCTTGCAGTATTATGGGCATACAAGAATACAAGTAAGAAGTCGACAGAGAAGACACCTTTCAGGTTGGTCTATGGGAAAGAAGTAGTGGTACCAATGGAGTTTATTATACCTAGCCTCCACATTGCAACGATCACTAATATTTTAGATATTAGCACCATAGAGGAGAGATTGGCACAATTGGTATAGCTTGAAGAAAATTGGTTTGTTGCAGGTTTCCATCAACAAGTTTAGAAAGCAAGAGAGAAGGCTTGGCATGATCGACACATTAAACAAAATAAGTTTCAAGTAGGAGATTTGGTATTACTTTATGACAAAAAGTGTATGCAGCATCCAGGAAAGTTTAGAAGGCACTAGTTAGGACCCTATGTGATTCAGTAGGTAACATAGATAGGTGCTGCTACGCGGTTGGAAACCTTGAATGGAGAATTTTTTGGAGGAATGGTGAATGGAAGTCGGTTGAAACTCTATAGAGATGTCTGACAATCTATGTATTAATCTGGGTTGCGCCAGAACACATGTATTATAGTAGTTGTACCATAGTAGCAATAAAAACAAGGAAAAACAAATAAAAAGTAGAAAAAGGAAGAAACTCAAATAAAAAGTAGATATAGAAAAAAGGAAAAAAAAGAGTATTAGAGTAACAAGGCATAAGAAATTTCACAAAAGGAATGGTTATCGCACATTACAATAGAAATGCGCCAATTTATAAGACAATACACATAAGAGAAATAATGTGAAGCACATAGATACAACAACAAGAACATTTGCACAGTTTGACATTGACAAGACCGTTAAAAGCATTAAAGCACAAAAATGACGAATGCGAAGTGGGAGTGACAAGTCATAGAGGTGTCGTATAATCTTAAATGGTAAAAGCCACTGGAGATCACGACAGATTGGAAATAAGAAGGAAAACTTACATGAAGGATTGGGTAATAAGGATGCATTTATGAAACAACTCATCAACCACATTGGCAGATTGGACAAGGTAGTTAAGGTTGTATGAGGCATGTACAATTGGCACGAAGGCACAAAAACAATAGGAAGTCGTTAAGTGTAAGTCATTGTTGCATGCGAGTGAGAAATGAATAGAGTGAACTAGAGTGAATTCGACTGCACTAGGGCCAAGATACATCTACCAGAGCACAAACATCAATCTAGTAAAGGAATCCTTCATAGACGACGAATGGCACCGTCGAAGGTTGGAGCGTCATCCGCAGCAACGCGAAAACAAGAAAAATTACAGGTAGAGACACCAGAGGTCAAGGAAGTAGTCGAAGCTTCGACTTCAGAATCACATGCGAGTTTTCATAGAGATTACCTACCCCCAAGGATGGATAATGCACCACTGATACAAGTACCCACCAATGGGAAGTACCCGCTACCAACAACACCAGTTATGCCTGATGTAAGTAGTGAAGGAGAGATGCTTGGAAAGATTGCAGGCCTAAAGTTTATGGACCATGGCATCAATGATGCACATAATTTCTTGGAGTTGGCCAGGGGAAATTACTTACACACTAGGAGCGTACCAGGTACAAGAGAAATTATGTTGGAGACACATGAGTGGGACACGGGGTTAGAGAAGGCATGTATATTGAACTTGTTGGAGATTCCACATTTCGGGCGAAGTGTAGAAATTAATACATGTGTGAAGGTGTTGCTAATATTTGTTCATGGGGGGACACTCTAGCTTGATCCCCCATTATCAATTGATATTGTGATTATTGCATGTATTACAGTACTTCCAAGGCCGACAATGACCTGACCATTTTATTTAACAAGGAAGGAGAGCGATCCCTCTCTGAGTTGATGGAATAAAAATTCCAGACACACAGATGAAAACATGGGCTGGATGTGAAGAACATCAATGATAAAAATGTGATTTTTGTGACGCAGGTACTAGCCTACAAGATACTGCAAAAATGTCGCAAAGATGAAGTACCCGTTATAGTCATTGCAACCATAGAGAAATGTGTGAATGGATTCATATGAACTAGGCCACCTTTTTGGTGAACCCGTTTTTACATGATTGCATTGAGTCCCAGGAAAATGGCACGAATTTCCATTACACATGGTTGTTGATATTGATTGTGTTGGCCGAGTGGAAAGAACTAGGGTACTACCAACACATGCACACTTCAGGAAAAGGTAATTTGGTTGGGCTATATGCCAACTTATGGCATACGATTCTTAAAAGAAGATAATCTAAATCCAATGCCACATTTTATGTATACTTGGAAAATATTACACATTTAGTTGCACATACACCATGCATATTATAAAAGATGATAGTAACATATAAGGATATCGCATGGTTTAAAGAGGGCATGCATCACATGTATGTGCAGGCCAAGAAGGATCCAACGTGCCAATGGTTTCCAGCAAGTTACAGGTTGACAACAAAGGACGTGAGTTTGATAGTGAATGAATGGGAAGAAGGTTGGACTATCCCAACAAAGAATACATGACAATTAGAAGAGGAAGAAGAGAAAGATAAAAGTGATGAGGAACAATATGACAAGTAGGGAAACAATCAGACTAATGGCGTAGGTGATATGACTGGCCCATCCACCACAAAATCTCAACTGATATGAGTCAAGAGAAAGGATAATGAGAAAGAACCTATAGGAGGGGTGTAAAAAAATACTAAAGCGTACAAAGAAGCCCCAATGTATACCTTAACAACTGATGATATGGATAGGAGCGACTATCAGGTAAAGGATGTCGCAGAAGAAATAATGGAGGAGGAAACAAGGAAGCAAGTAGAACAACAACAAAAAGTGCAGGATGAACTGGAAACACTCCAATAGATGTTGGAAGAAACACACATCACCAAAGAGGTCAAAACCGAGGCAGGACCCTCTGGTATTCCAGTAAAGGAAGCAGACAGTGAACATCCGACCTTGACTCAGTTAACAACCGAGCATAGGATACTACAACTTGAGACAAATGCATTGGAAATTCAGACAACTGAATTACAACAACATGTAAATGCACTAGGGCATTTGAACCTAGTTGTATCAAGGATGTCAATAGAAAGACTATAGGACTTGTAGATAGGCTTACTGTAAGATATTAAGAATAGAGGAGAGGAAGCAAAGCAAGAGTTGATCATAATGATGGAGGAAAGGGTTTAGTTGTAGTAGAAATATGACGTCGCACTTCAAAAAAAGAAGGAAGTTGAATTCTAAGTGGAGGAGGTACTAAAGAACAAAACTGAGGTTGAAGAAAGGGTGATGAAATCCCTTAAGGAAAAGGGTGAAGTTGAGGGGATAGCACAGAAAACCCAAGCAGATGTCCAAAAACTATACAAATAAATTCTAGAAGTCCCCATAGTAGTAAAAGATACTATGGAGGAACAAATGTTAAATATCAGGGAAGTCATTAAGGGATTCAGAGCGCAGATTCATGACTTACATACAATTGCAGAGCATTCCAGGAACACCATGGGAAGTGCGAGAAGGTAGAGAAATAATGAAAACAACAACAATTTCCAAGATTAAGAGGATAGAAGGAGAATGTGAAAAAATTTGTGAGGAGAGCGTGTAGGTGTGGAAAGATTTAGTAGAAGACCCTAAGATGAAGGTTGTGGAAGCCCGATTGAGAGAAGCATAAGAAAGGGCGCAAAAAGCTTAGGATAAGATAACGACTCTTCCACCAGCGGAGCATATTAAAACCATTTTGGCTCAATGACAGTCATACTTGGAAGTAGAGAAGTTGAGGGATCAACAAAATGTCCTCCAACAGTGATTGGGACCACTGCAGGAAGAAGCAACGAGGATAATAGGGGAGTTGGCCACTATGCAGGGAAAGGTCAAACATGAAGTATATGTAGAAGAGGAAAAACTCACAGTCTTGACCCCATAGGGGGTTGAAGAGATCACACAAATAGAGGTTAATCAAAGAAGTGGAGGTAGCAAAGAAAGCCTCACAAAATTTTGTTGCGGCATGGAACAACAGGCAACAAGCCTGAGTGGCTCGGGACAAGCCACAAGTGAGTGTCGAGGGCCTGTTGGATAGGTAGTTTTTAAATACATTTTTGAGAAAAATACTAAGTACAAAAGAAGTGTGCATAAGAGAAGAAGAAAGATGAGGAAGTGTGCAACTGAGATTCATCCAAAGGGACAACACGTAGTAATTAGAATAAAACAGAGAATAAAGCAAAGAGACGAATAAAGCAGAATAAAGTGGGAGAAGAAAGCGGATGAAAAGAAAGGATGACAACTCAACATTCTAAATATGGGAAGACGTGCAAAAGCAATATACAGACAAAAAATCAAAAGAAAGCAGCGGAACAACCAGTTAACCGAATTAGCCATGCAATGTAATGGGTTTTTGGGATGAACCAAGTAGGGTTTTAACCCTAGAATTGATGTATAAATATGTACGAGTTGGGATATTAGGGTTTTTGTTTGGTTCCTGTCCATGAGATGTTTTTGTGGTTACTTTTCTCTGTGTCTGAATGTAAGGGATGATATAGAGGGAGAGAGGCTTGCACTGCAGAGCCACAAGGCTAGGAGAAGATAAATATGTCCATGATACAACTTTATATGTGCAGTGCGCAATCTTGAAGCACTTAACTAAAGAATAATAAAGAATCCATCCATTGTGGACATAGCCCAGAGTTGGGTGAACCACATTAAATCCTGTGCCGTGTGTCTTTTATGTGATTGCTTATGAATTATGCATGGTTGCATCGTAGATTGGATTTATATTATGGTTAATCTTTGCACAAATAATCATGACTATCATAGCGGTAAGTTTATGCAGTAATCTAGAGTATATTGATAATATGAATTTGAATCACTAAGTAAGTTAATACAAAATAAGTATAGGTTTACGCACACAAAAATAATAAGGAAGAATGAACTGAATAATTTCCTCCCATTCCCTTACTACTGCATAAGCTTGGTTCTTGTAGTCCCAATAGATACCTCGGGTGAGACTTCATCTGCTCAAGCAGGCGATGCCGAAAGGGCCGGTGTCTGGTGGGTTTTATTGGTCATAGATAAATTGAACCTAGGGTCTTACAAACCGCGCATAGAGCTAACAAACACGAAAACCTCAAAAAGAATATCTACTATTAATTGTAATCACAAATGATATCCAACATTCATAACAATTTGTTTTTTATTCACATTTTTTGGTGAGCGCTAGGGTTAGGGCTTCTGAGACGCGCTTGTGAACCTCTGTGATCGTGTGAAGGCCACCATGGACCCCTTTGAGGGGGGGGATACACCCCCTAGGTCCTCATCCTAATATTTACAGGCCTTTCAGGCCCTGATCTCCTATTATGCAAAGGTGCACAAGACAACTCCATCATGTTTCGTTAAAAAATCGGGAGAAATCCCAAAGGTAGTTGTGCATTCTTCTTCGGCTTGGTCGCTATCCCTCAGACTATATGATAAAGGATTGATAGGGAAGTTCACAGGATTTTGGCCCTCCCCAAAACCCATGCATCACTGGTTGGAATTGAACTGGCGCAAATTGATCCAGGGACAAATATCTACGGCCTTTTGCGGTAAGGGTTTATTCACTTTCTTATTTGAAAAAAAAGAAGATAGGGACTTGATTTTACGAAGCGGCCCATATTTCATGGGTGCTCATGGAATGTATCTCAATTAATGGACTCCCGACTTCATCCTAGAAAATGATATCCCATTAGTAGTTCATGTTTGGGTAAGATTGTCGTTCCTCCCATTACACTGTTGGAATGATGAAACCCTAAGAAATATCGACAACTCACTGGGAAAATATATCGATCTTATTGAACCATCAGAGGGACTTCAATCCTATGCCAGAGTTTGTGTGGAAGTAGATCTGGAAAAAGGTCTCCAAGAAGAAATACAGATGAATTTAGATAATTGATCTTATATTCAACAAGTAGACTACGAGCAAATCCCCTTCAAATGTAAAGCATGCCATGGATATGGAAATTTCCCAAAAAAATATCCTCAAGTCAAGGAAACTCAGGAACAAGATCTGAAACAAGATCATTGGCAATAGCCAAAAAGGAAAAAATCTACTGGAAAAAAACCCCTGAATCCTCCACAAGGACAAGGAGAAAAATATCCATGCCCGAGAGAAAGGCCTCCAAGCTCCCCACATAAAGGAGAATCAAGTCACAACCGGTATGTTGGAATAACAACAGAAGGTAACATGGAGGACCCAGGGATCACCAGGAAGAAAATGGCAAAAAAGAGACAAGAAGAAACAGAAGAGGAAGCCAGAAAAAGGTAAAGAAAAAGAAATCCCAATAACAAGTGAGGAATCCACAACAAAATATCTACCAAATCTCTTGCTAGAGCCCCCAGACTTTTTAGAAGATGAAATACATGGTACTTCTGACAGTGACATAGATCTAGAGGTCACCCAACCAACTACAACACAAAAACCAGGAAGAAAATCGCATAGAAACAAAAGAGAATCAATTGCAGACAGAGAAAATGAGTTAGGCATCCAAAAAACAATAGAGGAAGCATTAAAAAAAGAAGGCAGAACCAAGAAAAATAAGTCCTCCCAACACAAGGGAGAAACATCTCAGCCCTATAAAGGGGGGGCATAAAAACCCTCTGATAAATGATGAAAATTTTCTCCTCAAACTGTAGAGGATTAGGGAGCAGGGATAAAAAAGAAGAAGTTCAAAACATAATAAAAATAGAAAAAGCCTCAATCCTCCTACTCCAGGAGACAAAAATGAGGGATCTGGAAACCCTCCAAGAATTTCAAAGAATATGGAAAAAAGGTGAATGAAAATCAATCAGTTCTAGAGAAGCCTAAAGAGAAATAGGTAAAATTTAGAACGCGGAAGAATTCAAGCTAGAGGAGCAGTTGCAGTCCCAGTTCTGGTTGAAGGTATCCCTAACTGGGAAAGCTACAGGCTCCATCATAAATGTCTATATGCCAAATTATTATCTGGAAAAATTAGAATGTTGGCGACCCCTTCAGGACATGGCCATTGAAAATCCCTCTCAAAACTTGATTATTGCAGGGGACTTCAACACCACAAGAGGATTAAAGGAAAAATGAGGGGGTACTATCGTGAGGGATCAATTCAAGGAAAAAATGGATGATCTAATCTCGGATCTGGATCTCTTTGATGTTCCCCCTTATAATGGTATGTACACTTGGAACAATAGAAGAGCAGGACCAAGTCACATTGTGGCTAGGCTAGATCGGTTTCTAATAAGCAACTTTTTTCTAATACTTAGTAAAAGAAGGATACAAGACTCTCCTCTCCTCTTTAAGAGTGATTCAGAAATCAACAAAATGGAAAAATGTTTGGAGCCAAGACTCTTTGCCTAAAATAAACATCTTTATTTGATCCCTAGCACATGGAAAAATCTTAAGAGGCAAAAACCTGATGAAAGAGGTTTACATGGTCCCTTCAATTGTCCCCTTTGCCAAACTAGTCAAGATACCATTCAACACCTCTTCTGGGATTGCCCATTTTTTAAAATAGTCTGGAACATGGCTTTTGGATATCTTACACGAAAACTAAGATGGTCCTTTTTTATAAATCCTTGCTTGGGAAATTGGGAAAATTTCTATCAGGGCACCTATCGGGAAAAACCAATCTTCAAGCGACTGTGGAGGTCTCTCCCCAAGTACATATTTTGGTAGATCTGGATAGAAAGAAACAAACAAATCTTTCAAGGAAAAATATCCCTTCCTCAAAATGTTGTTGGCAAGGCCAAAATGATTCTCTCAGAGGTAATGAACATTAAATCATTGAACATTGAAGACCCGTCCAATTGGAGTGCCCCAGAGAAGGTTTCGATCACAAATTTTAACCTTCATTATGGTAAGAAAACACATTCAATGCAAAGATCGTGTTGGCAGCTTCATACTCTCCATAGCATAGATG
>JASDQU010738677.1:482777-495731 GCA_032191745.1 Picea mariana
ATTGCCTTTGAACCTTTTCTTTCCCTTGTCTCCATGGCTGAATGTCTTCTTGTTACCCTCATGACTGTCGTTCCTTCCCCTTGCTTCCAAATGAGTAGCATGTACACAAACTTCATCTAGATTCGAAGGATTAAACATCAGTATATTATGTCTCAAATAACTATGTAAAGCACCAATATATTTGAGCAAAGTTTCTTGAGAAGACAAATCAACTCCCAAAACCAAAGCTCTTCTCCTAAATTCCTGAGTAAATCTTTGTACACTCTTTCCTTTAGCTTGTCTAAAATTCTGCCATTCCATAGTTGCCTTTTGTTTATATGCCAATGGATAAAATTGTTTTTTAATTACGATAATGAAATCATTCCAAGAAAGCAAAATTTTACCATATTTTTTCATTTCCTCTTGAGTCTTGGATTGCCACCAAATAAGTGTTGAACCATCCAATCTTAATGAAGCAAGCTGAATTTTGGTTTCATCATCTTGAATATTTTGTATTCTACAATATACTTCAATTTGGCGTATCCAATTATCTAACGTTTCAGCATTAACTTCTCCATTGTATATTGACAATTCAAATTTTATATCAAGCTTTAATGAAGGAATTTGCGAAGGAGTTTTACCATGCCCCTTTGGAGAATTCGGAAGAGGTCTCGAACTAGTAGAAGAAGAAGATGATGATGGTGATGGAGGAGAGGGTGGTGGAGAAGCACCATTCCCTCCATTTTCGTTTGGAGTTTTGTCACCACCGCCTCCCTTATGCATTGAAGGGTTGGAGCCTTCACCCTGCGAAAATATGTTCCTTTCCATCAAGATCTTCATCATCTCTCTCATCTCCATGACAGCCTTTCTGAGATCTTCATCTTCGGCAGGAACATGTTCATGACCTTCTGCATGAGCCATACTTGGTGAGTGCCTCCCTGAAACTTGCGGTGCTTGTATATGCTTCCTCCTTGTCAGATGAGAACTTGGCTCCACAAGTTGACCTTCTCCTCTTGTGAGTTTCAACCTTGTGAGCATCAAAAACAAAACTTGCAAACAATCAAGTCTTCAAAAACCAGTGCTCTGATACCAACTTGATCTAAAATTGAAGAAGACTTGAAATACTTGAAAATTTTGCAATGTAAATGTTATGTGTTTAAAGAAAATGGATCAGTTTGCAACACATAAATTAAGGGATTATTCATGCAAAATACATATAGACAACAGCATAATCATTGAACATAAGCACATAAACATAGCAATTTGATAAAGGAGTTCACCCCTCTCTTGGGCTACATCTCCTGGTCCAGCTTCCAATGGATCATTATTATTAATTGCTCAAAAAGTGCTCAAAAACATGTCTTACAATGCTCAAACTAACAAACTGACTGCTCCAATGGCTTCAGAGCATCCCAAAACCCCTGTCTGGGCTCTTTCGGCACCTCAATCGGTCGAAAAATGAAGAAGTTAGGCCTCCTGGAAGTCTCCCTCTTCAAGCTTGTTGTCTCTGCATCTACAAATTGCACCCTCTTCAAATGAACCTGGCACACACGCAATATAAATCATGAAAACCCAGCACCGGGCGCAACCGTGCCAATGGTGCAAACCGTAGGATGGTTAAGGGTGCGCCAGCCCCTAACCGCCTAGCACCTGAGCACATAGAGGTTCATATGACCGCACGTATAGGAAAAAGGAGCCAACGGTTACAACCGTGCCAACCATATTAACTTCCCACTCCGGTCGTGGGCATATGGTATATAGCATAGAACCATGGATCTTGGTTTTAAAAACCCCGCGCATCAATAGTCGGCTATACGATATGTGTTATGGTCATATGTGTAATCAAACGACCGCGGGTCGAGGCTAAGCCCCGGCCCGACCCCCCGCCAACGGTTACAAACATTAAACTTAAATATATATGAGTTGGTATATATAACAAGGCACAATTGATAGTCCGTTCGTCGGACGGTCTTTGCGAAGATGCTCAAGTGGTGGGGAGGTCCAGGGGTCGAACCCCACGGACTCCAATAGTTTTACATAACAACCATAAACCAATAAAGGGGTGCCATGTGGCAGCCCATGATTGGGCCACGTGGCACCTTACCATTAGCCAACAAAATGCCACGTGTCACCATATGATTCGACAACTGTCAACCAACAAATGCTTGCCACATCACTTCTGTACGGTCGTAAGGTCCTGCCACATCAGCCTGTATGGACTGTACAGTCAGCATCATTTTTTTTTGCATGTTTGACTTTATGAACATATCGCAATATCTCTCGCTCTCGACGTCCGTTTGAGACGAAACGAGTTGCGTTGGATTTGCAATGACGAGGCCTATGCTCTCGTCTGGTTTGAATCGATTCTGGGAACTTTGAATTTTTGAGCAAAATTTGATCCCCTGATCAAACCGTTAAAAGCATTAAAGCACAAAAATGATGAATGCAAAGTGGGAGTGACAAGTCATAGAAGCATCGTATAATCTTAAATGGTAAAAGCCATTGAATATCACGACAGATTGGAAATACAAAGGAAAACTTACATGAAGGATTGGGTAATAAGGATGCATTTATGAAACAACTCATCAACCACATTGGCAGATTAGACAAGGTAGTTAAGGTTGTATGAGGCATGTACAATTGGCACGAAGGCACAAAAACAATAGGAAGTCATTAAGTGTAATTCATTGTTGCATGCGAGTGAGAGATGAATAGAGTGAACTAGAGTGAATTCGACTGCACTAGGGCCAAGATACATCGACCAGAGCACAAACATCAATCTAGTAAAGGAATCCTTCATAGACGATGAATGACACCGTCGAAGGTTGGAGCGTCATCCGCAGCAGCATGAAAACAAGAAAAATTACAAGTAGAGACACCAGAGGTCGAGGAAGTAGTCGAAGCTTCGACTTCATAATCACATGCGAGTTTTCATAGAGATTACCTACCCCCAAGGATGGATAATGCACCACCAATACAAGTACCCACCAATGGGAAGTACTCGCTACCAACAACACCAATTATGCCTGATGTAAGTAGTGAAGGAGATATTCTTTGTAAGATTGCAGGCCTAAACTTTATGGACCATGGCATCATTGATGCACATAATTTCCTGGAGTTGGCTAGGGGAAATTACTTACACACTAGGAGCGTACCAGGTACAAGAGAAATTATGTTGGAGACACATGAGTGGGCCACGGGGTTGGAGAAGGCATGTATATTGAACTTGTTGGAGATTCCACATTTCGGTCGAAGTGTGAAAATTAATACATGTGTGAAGGTGTTGCTAATATTTGTTCATGGGGGGACACTCTAGCTTGATCCCTCATTATCAATTGATATTGCGCTTATTGCATGTATTATAGTACTTCCAAAGGCCGACAATGACCTGACCATTTTGTTTAACAAGGAAGGAGAGCGATCCCTCTCTGAGTTGATGGAATAAAAATCCCAGACACACAGAGGAAAATAGGGGCTGAATGTGAAGAACATCAATGATAAAAATGTGATTTTTGTGACACAGGTACTAGCCTACAAGCTACTGCAAAAATGTCGCAAAGATGAAGTACCTGTTGTAGTCATTGCAGCCGTAGAGAAATGTGTGGAATGGATTCATATGAACTAGGCCACCTTTTTGGTGAACCCATTTTTACATGCACACTTCAAGAAGAGGTAATTTGGTTGGGATATATGCCAACTTATGGCATACGATTCTTAAAAGAAGACAATCTAAATCCAATGCCACATTTTATGTATACTTGGAAAATATTACACATTTAGTTGCACATACATGACACATATTATAAAAGACAATAGTAACATATAAGGATATCACATGGTTTAAAGAGGGCATGCATCACATGTATGTGCAGGCCAAGAAGGATCCAGCATGTCAATGGTTTCTAGCTAGTTACAGGTTGAAAACAAAGGATGTGAGCTTGATAGTGAATGAATGGGAAGAAGGTTGGAATATCCCAGCAAAGAATACATGACAATTAGAAGAGGAAGAAGAGCAAGATAAAAGTGATGAGGAACAATATGACAAGTAGGGAAACAATTAGACTAATGGCATAGGTGATATGACTGGCCCATCCACCGCAAAATCTCAACTGATATGAGTCAAGAGAAAGGATAATGGGAAAGAACGTATAGGAGGGGTGCAAAAAAATACTAAAGCGTACAAAGAAGCCTTAGTGTATACCTTAACAAATGATGATATGGATAGGAGCGACTATCAGGTAAAGGATGTCGCATAAGAAATAATGGAGGAGGAAACAAGGAAGCAAGTAGAACAACAACAAAAAGTGTAGGATGAACTGGCAACACTCCAATAGATGTTGGAAGAAACACACATCACCAAAGAGGTCAAAACCGAGGCAGGACCCTCTAGTATTCCAGTAAAGGAAGCAGACAGTGAACATCCGACCTTGACTTAGTTAACAACCGAGCATAGGATACTACAACTTGAGACATATGCACTGGAAATTTAGACGACTGAATTACAACAACATGTAAATGCACTAGGGCATCTGAACCTAGTTGTATCAAGGATGCCAATAGAAAGACTATAGGACTTGCAGATAGGCTTACTGTAAGATATTAAGAATAGAGGAGAGGAAGAAAAGCAAGAGTTGATCATAATGATGGAGGAAAGGGTTCAGTTGTAGTAGCAATATGACGTCGCACTTCAAAAAAAGAAGGAAGTTGAATTCCGGGTGGAGGAGGTACTAAAGAACAAAACTGAGGTCGAAGAAAGGGCGATGAAAGCCCTTAAGGAAAAGGGTGAAGTTGAGGGGATAGCACAGAAAACCCAAGTAGATGTCCAAAAACTATACAAAGAAATTCCAGAAGTCCCCATAGTAGTAAAAGATACTATGGAGGAACAAATGTTAAATATCAAGGAAGTCATTAAGAGATTCAGAGCGCAGATTCATGACTTACATACAATTGCAGATCATTCCAAGAACACCACGGGAAGTGCGAGAAGGTAGAGAAATAATGAAAACAACAACAATTTCCAACATTAAGAGGATAGAAGGAGAATGTGAAAAATTTTGTGAGGAGAGCGCGTAGGTGTGGAAAGATTTAGTAGAAGACCCTGAGATGAAGGTTGTGGAAGCCTGATTAAGAGAAGCATAAGAAAGGGCGCAATAAGCTTTGGAAAAGATAACGACTCTTCCACCAGCGGAGCATATGAAAACCATTTTAGCTCAATGACAGTCATACTTGGAAGTAGAGAAGTTGAGAGATCAACAAAAGATCCTCCAACAGGGATCAAAAAAAGATCCTCCAACAGTGATTGGGACCACTGCAGGAAGAAGTAGTGAGGATAATAGGGGAGTTGGCCACTATGCAGGGAAAGGTCAAACAAGAAGTATATGTAGAAGAGGAAAAACTCACAGTCTTGACCCCATAGGGGGTTGAGGAGATCACACAAACAGAGGTTAATCAAAGAAGTGGAGGTAGCAAAGAAAGCCTCACAAAATTTTGTTGCGGCATGGAAGAGCAGGCAACAAGCCTGAGTGGCTCGGGACAAGGCACAAGTGAGTGTCGAGGGCCTGTTGGATAGGTAGTTTTGACATACATTTTTGAGAAAAATCCTAAGTACAAAAGAAGTGCATAGAAGAAGAAGTGTGCAGAAGAGAAGAAGAAAGATGAGGAAGTGTGCAACTGAGATGCATCCAAAGGGACAACACATAGTAATTAGAATAAAACAGAGAATAAAGCAAAGAGAAGAATAAAGCAGAATAAAGCGGGAGAAAAAAGAGGATGAAAAGGAAGGATGACAACTCAACATTCTAAAGATGGGAAGATGTGAAAAAGCAAGATACAGACGAAAAATCAAAAGAAATTAGCGGAACAACCAGTTAACCGAATTAGCCATGCAATGTAATGGGTTTTTGGGATGAACCAAGTAGGGTTTTAACCCTAGAATTGATGTATAAATATGAACGAGTTGGGATATTTGGGTTTTTGTTTGGTTCCTGTCCATGAGATGTTTTTTTGGTTACTTTTCTCTGTGTCTGAATGTAAGGGATGATATAGAGGGAGAGAGGCTTACACTGCAGAGCCACAAGGCTAGGAGAAGATAAATATGTCCATGATACAACTTTATATGTGCAGTGTGCAATCTTGAAGCACTTAACTAAAGAATAATAAAGAATCCATCCATTGTGAATGTAGCCCAGAGTTGGGTGAACCACATTAAATCCTGTGCCATGTGTCCTTTATGTGATTGCTTATGAATTATGCATGGTTGCATCGTAGATTGGATTTATATTATGGTTAATCTTTGCACAAATAATCATGACTATCACAGCAGTAAGTTTATGTAGTAATCTGGAGTATATTGATAATATGAATTTGAATCACTAAGTAAGTTAATACAAAATAAGTATAGGTTTACACACACAAAAATAATAAGGAAGAATGAACTGAATAATTTCCTCCCATTCCCTTACTACTGCATAAGCTTAGTTCTTGCAGTCCCAATAGATACCTCAGGTGAGACTTCATCTGCTCAAGCAGGCGATGCCAAAAGGGCCAGTGTCTGGTGGGTTTTATTGGTCATAGATAAATTGAACCTAGGGTCTTACAAACCATGCATAGAGCTAACAAACACGAAAACCTCAAAGATAATATCTATTATTAATTGTAATCACAAATGATATCCAGCATTCACAACAATTTGTTTTTTATTCACATTTTTTGGTGAGTGTTAGGGTTAGGGCTTCTAAGACACGCTTGCGAACCTCTGTGATCGCGTGAAGGCCACCATGGAGCCCTTTGAGGGGGGGGATACACCCCCTAGGTCCTCATCCTAATATTTACAGGCCTTTCAGGCCCTGATCTCCTATTATGCAAAGGCGCAGCAGACAACTCCATCATGTTTCGTTAAAAAATCGAGAGAAATCCCAAAGGTAGTTGTGCATTCTTCTTCGGCTCGGTCACTATCCCTCAGACTAGATGATAAAGGATTGATAGGGAAGTTCACAAGATTTTGGCCCTCCCCAAAAGCCATGCATCACTGGTTGGAATTGAACCGGCGCAAGCTGATCCAGGGACAAATGTCTACGGCCTTTTGCAGTAAGGGTTTCTTCACTTTCTTATTTGAAAAAAAAGAAGATAGGGACTTGATTTTCCGAAGCGGCCCATATTTCATGGGTGCTCGTGGAATGTATCTCAATTAATGGACTCCTGACTTCATCCTAGAAAATGATATTTCATTAGCAGTTCATGTTTGGGTAAGATTGTCGTTCCTCCCATTACACTGTTGGAATGATGAAACCCTAAGAAATATCGACAACTCACTGGGAAAATATATCGATCTTGTTGAACCATGAGAGGGACTTCAATCTTGTGCCAGAGTTTGTGTGGAGGTAGATCTGGAAAAAGGCCTCCAAGAAGAAATACAGTTGAATTTAGATAATTGATCTTATATTCAACAAGTAGATTACGAGCAAATCCCCTTCAAATGTAAAGCATGCCATGGATATGGAAATTTCACAAAAAAATGTCCTCAAGTCAAGGAAACTCAGGAACAAGATCTGAAACAAGATCATTGACAACAACCAAAAAGGAAAAAATCTACTGGAAAAAACCCCCCGGATCCTTCACAAGGACAAGGAGAAAAATATCCATGCCCGAGAGAAAGGCCTCCAAGCTCCCCACATAAAGGAGAATCAAGTCAAAACCGGTATGTTGGAATAACAACAGAAGGTAACATGGAGGACCGAGGGATCACCAGGAAGAAAATGGAAAAAAAGAGACAAGAAGAAACAAAAGAGGAAGCCAGAAAAAGGTAAAGAAAAATAAATCCCAATAACAAGTGAGGAATCCACAGCAAAATATCTACCAAATCTCTTGCTAGAGCCCCCAGACTTTTTAGAAGACGAAATATAAGGTACTTCTGACAGTGACACAGATCTAGAGTTCACCCAACCAACTACAACACAAAAACCAGGAAGAAAATCGTATAGAAACAAAAGAGAATCAACTGCAGACAGAGAAAATGAGTTAGGCATCCAAAAAACAATAGAGGAAGCATTAAAAAAGAAGGCAGATTCGAGAAAAATAAGTCCTCCCAACACAAGGGAGCAACATCTCAGCCCTCTAAAGGAGGGGCATAAAAACCCTCTGATAAATGATAAAATTTGTCTCCTCAAACTGTAGAGGATTAGGGAGCAGGGATAAAAAAGAAGAAGTTTGAAAAATAATAAAAATAGAAAAAGCCTCAATCCTCCTACTCCAGGAGACAAAAATGAGGGATCTGGAAACCCTCCAAGAATTTCAAAGAATATGGAAAAAAGGTGAATGAAAATCAATCAGTTCTAGAGGAGCCTCAAGAGAAATAGGTAAAATCTAGAACACGGAAGAATTCAAGCTAGAGGAGTAGTTGCAATTCCAGTTCTGGTTGAAGGTATCCCTAACTGTGAAAGCTACAGGCTCCATCATAAATGTCTATATGCCAAATGATTATCTGGAAAAATTAGAATGTTGGTGACCCCTTTAGGACATGGCCATTGAAAATCCCTCTCAAAACTTGATTATTGCAGGGGACTTCAACACCACAAAAGGATTAAAGGAAAAATGAGGGGGTACTATCGTGAGGGATCAATTCAAGGAAAAAATGGATGATCTAATCTCAGATCTAGATCTCTTTGATGTTCCCCCTTATAATGGTATGTACACTTGGAACAACAACAGAGCAGGACCAAGTCACATTGTGGCTAGGCTGGATCAGTTTCTAATAAGCAACTTTTTTCTAATACTTAGTAAAAGAACGATACAAGACTCTCCTCTCCTCTTTAAGAGTGATTTAGAAATCAACAAAATGGAAAAATGTTTGGAGCCAAGACTCTCTGCCTAAAATAAACATCTTTATTTGGTACCTAGCACATGGAAAAATCCTAAGAGGTGAAAACCTGATGAAAGAGGGTTACATGGTCCCTTCAATTGTCCCCTTTGCCAAACTAGTCAAGATGCCATTCAACACCTCTTCTGGGATTGCCCATTTTTTAAAACAGTCTGGAACATGTCTTTTGGATATCTTACATGACAACTAAGATGGTCCTTTTTTATAAATCCTTGCTTGGGAAATTGGGAAAATTTCTATCAGGGCACCTTCTGGGAAAAACCAATCTTCAAGCGATTGTGGAGGTCTCTCCCCAAGTACATATTTTGGTAGATCTGGATAGCAAGAAACAAACAAATCTTCCAAGGAAAAGTATCCCTTCCTCAAAATGTTGTTGGCAAGGCCAAAATGATTCTCTCGGAGGTAATGAACATTAAATCATTGAACATTGAAGACCTGTCCAATTGGAGTACCCTAGAGAAGGTTTCGATCACAAGTTTTAACCTTCATTCTGGTAAGAAAACACATTCGGTGTAAAGATCGTGTTGGTAGCTTCATACTCTCCATAGCATATATGATTGGATCCAAAAGCAACAATCTCATACACTTTTTTTTTATGGCACTTCAAAGGGAAACCTAGGGGAGGCAGGTGTGGGGGGGTTCTCTACGAACCCAGAGGAAAATGAATTTTAAATTACTACATGAATATCGAGAAAGACACCAACAATAAAGCAGAGGCTTATGCTTTAATCAAAGGCCTCCAACTAGCAAAGACCCATCAAATTTCCAATCTGAATGTTATAGGCGACTCCAAGACATTCATAAGGATGATGGTCTAGGGAACAGACCCAAAAAATTTGAGCCTAAAAAGAATAATTGATCGAATATGTGTCAACTCATAGTCCCTCGAACCAACATTCTTTCACATTCTGAGGGAACACAACATGGCAACAGATAAATTGGCAAATGAGGCCATTGGGAAACCTCCTGGAACCTTAGGCGTGAAGGGTGTTGAAGCCTTAACCCCCTTAACCTAATGCATCACATGACCAGAAGCCAGCGCACAAAAGTTAGGGGTGGTGCTTATTGGAGCTCCAGTCCAAACGAGGACATGTGGATCAGGCACGTGGACACCAGCACAAAAGAGGACAGGTGGATCAGACACGTGGAGTAGGCCAGTGGCAGTGGGGAATGGTGGAGCAAACAGGTGGAAAGTGTGATTTTGACGTCTCACCGACCAAGTACAGTCGCAGTTAACATCTTAGGTTACAGATTCATCATGGTTTCAGGTGGCCAATTATTCCGTCCATTCGATCTCATGGGAATAGAAGGAATGAACGCTCTGATGCATATGGATCGTGTGTGTATCATCACAGACGTGCAGGTAATTTGTCAAGGTGACGTTAGGTTCATACCCAATCCCGCGAACATGAAGGCCTCAGGTACATCACACCAGGTAGATTCAGTGACCTTTCTGTTTGCAACGAATTCAACATTTATCGTTCAATGGGGGAATTTTGGCCAGTACTCATCCTTGCAAGGGAAAATTCTATTTGTGGATTTGGTAATCCATTTCCGACCAGTGATCTTCCTTTACTGCTTAGGATGTTCCTTACTGATTGTCTTTCAGAGTTTCTCCTTCCAGAGTTTCTGGGCTCCCCCCCATTATTCCTTGAATCGCCCACCACCTCGCCCTCTACCTTGTCTTTTCTCTGCCTAGACCTTAACCCAGTGGCCCCTATTGATTTCGAATCCACATTTATTTTTTCCATTACACAGAATTCCCAATTCGCTGCAACTTTACAGCCCCCTTAGCATCTTGGAATATTCTCAGAGGAATCAAATCGCATCAGCACTAGTACATATGCAAGGTGTTAAGGGCCTTCTTGTTGGCTATGGTCAGCTGGAATCTGAGGAAGAATGGATGGGTTGTCAAAGGACACAAATTTAGTAGGGAGTGCTCAACTCCACTCTAACATTTGAACTTGAAACCCTCTCTCAACACAGACACCTGATTGAAAGGCTTGAAGATGAAATGTATGCCTAGAGAAGTCAAATTGAAGAGCAACGTAGCAATATGGAGATAATGCAGTGTCGTTTGGATCAACTTGAATGAACTCATCAGCAACCAAGCATACCGAAAAGCACCCTGGGAAAGTCCAAAAGTGTAAACTCAGTCACAGTCAACCAAATTTTGGACCTCAACGAGCCCCATCCAAACTCAATTTGGGAGTAGCAAGGCCATTCAAAGATCAAAATGGAACCGAGTAGTTGAGTTCTTTTAAAATTCAGATGTCATGCTTTTCTTTTCAATATATATCAATGGAGTATTTTATAGATTGTATTCTGTGAAATACAATCAATGCAGTATATCTAGGGAAGGTGGAAACTCTATGAACACCAATTTTGTTTTAATATTTCCAAGCTACAAAGTCTTTACCTCTTGAAGGCCTCTAATGGCCCTTTTTTTGTAATACAGTGGATTTATCCACACTTTTTAATATATATTTCCCAGTTCTTGTAAAAAACAAATCACAACAATTTGGAATGAGAGGAGATCCTCTATTTATAGAGGATGCTTTTTCATCCTTCTCATTCTTTATTAATTATTTTTTCCCAAAATTAGCATGGGAAAATTACAAAGAATACTTTCCATCCACACAAAGAAGGAGACTAAGTCAAAAAATAATCAAATGATGCCACATGTACATAAAACCCTCACGAGAGGGGGATGTCCCACAAAGAAGGGGGGAAATTATCTCTTTTAGCTCAATGTTCAAGGGAAAAGGTGATGAAAATGCCTCAAAACATGAGGTAATAGCCTCCCATAAAAGAAAGGTACCAATTTCTAGCTTATCCAAGTGGAAAGACCTCATGAAAAGGTAGATAACGACCCAAAAAAGGGGATGACTCGTCCAAATATTCTCAAGGAATCCTCAAAATTTACCTCCAAGGCATGACCAAGCCCTCATATCAAGCAAATATCCTTCATAAGAAAAGGAAAGCGCCCCTCTAAGTAAAATGATCACTAAAAATACCCCCATCGTTGTCATAAATCCCACACATGTGGATCAACCCTCAAATCATGCAAGGAACATCTCCAAAAGTGATGAAAAAGGAGGGTGCTCTGAAATCTTCAACGTGGCATGTGTAGAGGAAACACACAAGTAAGAAACATTAAGAGACTTACTATAGTAAATGATGTACCATGGCATCATATATTACCTTCATAAAATATATTCAGAACTTACCCATTTTCGAACAAAGACAATTTCTCACCATCCAAATGACTTAGATAGTAAGAATTATCCTACAAAATCTTCAGTTTTGTATGGACCCAACCAAAGACTTTCAAACTTACCATGCTTACCCTCCTTTTCATTTATTTTATTCCACGTGAGAAAAATAACACATTTCTTAAAATTTATTGGGTGATCCTTCTTGTCGAACTTTGTCTTCATCTTTTCTTGACTCTTTGCTAGATGATCAAAGGAACATCTTCGATTCTTATCAATCTCGACCAACTAGTTGATTCATTTTTGCACTGCATCTTGATCTAATGAGAAATATTGCATTAAATTGTAAACTAAGATCTTTAGGTGAACTGGAAATGTTACATCCATCCTATACACTAACTCAAATGGGATCTTTCCAGTGGAGTCTTTCTTAGTTATTCTATCATCCCATAAAGCATACTTTATCTTGTTATCCCCCACCATCTTCTTAATAATGGTCATCAAATTATTATTACTTGATTCAACAAGACCATTTCCTTGAGAGTAATAGTTGGAGGAGTGGGATAGGACAATGCCATCATTGAAGAAAAAGGATGAAAGATCTAAGGAACTAAAGGCTTGAGCATTGTCGACAATGATCTTTGTTGGGAATAAAAAATGAGTGATGATTTTCTCTTCCAAAAAATCCATGACAACCTTATTTATATCCTTCTTGGTTGGTATAGCTTCAATCAACTTCGTGAAGTAATCCATATATGTGAGAATCCACATGTAACCATTGCTAGAATTATATTTAAACACTCCAATAAAATCAAGGCCCCATTGTTGGAAGGGCATTTCCACTATCATTGGCTATAAAGGAAGGATTGTTAACTTCTGCTTTCT